>JBBPBX010005738.1:7629-47744 GCA_038048925.1 Garcialebias charrua | reverse complement strand
CCAAGTCATGTGACTTGAGTCCACCCCACTGCAAACGAGCAAACAACCATTCACTCTCTCACTCACACCTTGAGACAATTTAGAGCACGTGTCAAACTCGAGGCCCGGGGTCCAAATGTAGCCCTTGTTGACATGTTATCTGGCCACCTAAGATGCTATTTTAAACGAAAAATACTTTTATCACTTGAATTTTTTCAATAATCTTTGATTAAGATATCAAAAGTGTAACAAAGAACATCAGATTGATGATTTGAACTGATGTACCCAGAGAAAACCCACGCAGCACAAAGAGAACATGCAAACTCAAACCTGAAAGGTCCCCGGATTTGAACTGGTGACCTGCTCGCTGAGAGGCAGCAGCTCTACCAACTGAGTCACCGTGCTGCCCAAAATTACTATTCTTTATCCTAAACTTTTTTAATTAAAACCTGAAATCTAAATGAAATCTATGACGTATGAAATCTTAAATATTTTATTTTAATTTTAAAAAGAAACCTCCATTTTTTATTAACTTGCTGAGAACATGTTTTCTGAGATAATAAAGCATGAAGGAAGTGGGTTCTATTTCATCCCTCCTGACCGCCAGAGGCGGTGCTTCAAGCACGAATGAGCATTCTTGCGCATGCGCAGGGCGAGTACAAAGGACAACAATGTCACCCCGTGACCTGCCGGGGACCCGCGTGACTCTATATAGGCACGTCGCACCCGGGATATGATCCCTTCATTCTTCTCGCGCGCAGGTGTGGTGAGTACAGTGTGTGATCCTGTGAAGCTGGTTGCTTCGGTGTGTCACCACTGCTTTCCGGAAAACTGCTTGTTGCTAGTAGCCACGTGACCATGTTGGTCGGAGCTGTGGGTAAGTCTCGCCCACCAAGGGCTGCACGAGCTGTTTTTGTCTTTACCGGTTCTACGGTCACTTCGGCGACAACTGGTAAGTTCTGCTCTTTTTTGCTCTCCGGTGGTGTTTCCGCCCGCATGGAGTTACTCTTCTGTTCTTGTTATTTATATGACTCATCTGTAGCGTTTTTGCTGGAGTTGAGTTTTTTCTGTTAGCCGTTTATTTCAACTCACCAGTGGCGTTTACTGCTCGTGTTGAGTTAATCCTCCTGATTGTTTATCTGACTCACCAGTGGCGTTTACTGCTCGTGTTGAGTTAATCTTCCATCCTGGTTGTTTTATATGACTCACCAGTAGCGTTTTCGCTCGCACTGAGTTGTCTATTGTTTGTTCATATTAGCTCACCAGTGGCGTCTATGCTCACACTGAGTTGTCCTATAGTTTATCTAACTCACTAGTGACGTTTGTTTTTCTCCCTACTAACGGAGTCGCCAGTGGCATTTTCTGCTCGTGCTTGACTCCTGTTGGTGGCAGACTGCTCACGCTTCTAGGGTATGATGCTGGAAAATTTGTGTTGCTCGATCTGTCTGATGTCGCTTCAGCCCGAGGACGGGCATGACTTGTGTCCTTCCTGTCTCTGTGTGGGGCATCTCCGGGAGGCGCTGTCGGATAACGCTTGCCCCAACTGTATCATCATGTCTTGGTCGGTCAGACTGGAGCAGTTGGCTGCGTTGGAGCGGCCTACCGACGGAGCAGGTTCTGCACTACATAGCCCAGCTATGTGGTATGTATATTTTCCAGCTGGAAAACAAAAAAAATGCTAAGCATTATGGGAAAGACAACAAAATCCACTCTCTTAGTGGTTAAGGGGAGTGGCTGTGTTGTCTTTCCCATCATGCTTAGCAGTTTTTTAGTTTTTCCAGCTGCACCATGAGTAAGAAGGACATGTGTATGGTATAGACTTGCTTCTTGTGTGCTGTTAAAGTTTGTGAGTTTCCAGTTGTAAGGTTCAAGAGTGTCTGCATTGGGCATATCTCACACAATGTTAAAATGAATAGTCTCAGTATAAACATTTCATTATACAGATTCACATACCTGAACAGTATCGGATCGTAAAAGTATCGGTATCGGTCGATACTCAGTTTATAAGCATCGGTATCAGATCGGAAGTGAGAAATGTGGATCAGTGCATCCCTACTTATTTCCATGTTCCAATCGCACCGTCCCATTGGTGGTTCCTTCGTTTTGCCTTTCAAGGGCGGCACTTTCAATTCAGGGTCCTCCCATTCGGTCTTTTGCTATCTCCCAAGGTGTTCACCCGATGCGTCGCAGCGGCCCTCTCCCCTCTACAGGTGCGGGGCCTAAAGATCCTCCCGTATCTGGATGACTGGCTCATTTGTGTCACACCGCAGGATTGGTGGTTCAGGATACCCCATTAGTACTCCAGCATGTAGGACGCTTGCGTTTACAAGTGAACATGGAGAAGAGCAATCTGACTCCCTCTCAGGAGACCATCTTCCTGGGCATTGCCATGGATTCCATTTCAATTATTGCTCCCCCATCAACCTAGTGGGTCGACAGTATATTGAACCTGCTCCTAGACTTCAGTCGTAGTATGGCACTGCCTCTGGTGTGGTACCTTCGACTCCTAGGGATGCTTGCAGCTGCATCTGCCATGGTGTCCTTGGGACTGTTGTCATTAAGGCCCCTTCAGATGTGGCGGAACAGCTTGAATTTGGACTCTTCACGGAACACTCATCGCCTCAGAAGACTTTGGGTGAGCCCTCAATGTCTCCAGTCTCTGTCCCAATGGAGGGTGAGTTTGTTTATGACAGCGGGGGTCCCGCTCTGTTCCCTCCTGTGCCACCGGGAAGTTGTGTTTACGGATGCATCCTCCATGGGCTGGGGTGCTACCTGGTGATTTCACATGGCACAGGGGACATGGTCCCAACGGCAGAGCAGGGAGCACATCAATGTCCTAGAGTTACAGGCCGTGCTTATGGCTCTTCTGAGCTTTCTTCCAGGCTTGTGAGGGAAACGTGCTGGTGAGGTCAGACAACCAGGTCAAAGAAACTGTTGTGTTTGATACAGCATCTTCTGACCTGGGCTGCTCCATGCTTGGCCACCCTCCGAGCAACCTACATCCCGGGGCCATAGAACGTGCCAGCAGATTCTCTATCCCATCGGAAGCCATTCCCAGGAGAGTGGAAGCTTCACGACAAGGTGGTGGAGAGGATCTGGACAGTCTATGGCAGAGCGGACGTAGACCTCTTTACCTTGACACTAATTTGACTAAGGCTGCGCTTTTTTGCGCAGGTGAACTTGGCTTCTAAATCCCCCGGTCCCTTTCAGTGGGCTATATAATGTCGATTCACATGCTAATGACCCTGCTAATGACCCATTAATTCTACACCTACACCCCCCACCCCCTACCCCTCAGTCCAAAATCCTTGGAACCAGTGCAGGCTTGTATAACACATAAGCATTTATCGCTGCCAGGTCAAGCATGTTGTAGAACACGGCAATGGGCCGCACCGTATATAAATGTGCAATCTGGTCCATTATACCGGTATGTCAGTTGACTTCATGTCGTGTGACCTGTGTCGTTTTGTCAGTTGACCTCAGGTCATTTGACCTGTGTTGTTCCATCACTTGACCTCAGGTCATGTGACCTATGTCGGTCCGTCAGTTGACCTCAGGTCATGTGACCTATGTCGGTCCATCAATTGACCTCAGGTCATGTGACTTGTGTCGGTCTGTCAGTTGACTTCATGTCGTGTGACCTGTGTCATTTTGTCAGTTGACCTCAGGTCATGTGACCTGCGTTGGTCCGTCACTTGACCTCAGGTCATGTGACCTGTGTCGGTCCCTCAGTTGACTTCATGTCATGTGACCTGTGTCGTTGTGTCAGTTGACCTCAGGTCATGTGACCTGTGTTGGTACGTTAGTTGACCTCATGCCGTGTGACCTGTGTCGGTCCATCAGTTGACTTCATGTCATGTGACCTGTGTTGTTGTGTCAGTTGACCTCAGGTCATGTGACCTGTGTTGGTACGTCAGTTGACCTCATGCCGTGTGACCTGTGTCAGTCCGTCAGTTGACCTCAGGTCATGTGACCTATGTCGGTCCATCAGTTGACCTCAGGTCGTGTGACCTATGTCGGTCCGTCAGTTGACTTCATGTCGTGTGACCTGTGTCGTTTTGTCAGTTGACCTCAGGTCATGTGACCTGTGTTGGTCCGTCACTTGACCTCAGGTCATGTGACCTGTATCGGTCCGTCACTTGACCTCATGCCATGTGACCTATGTCGGTACGTCAATTGACCTCATGTTGTATGACCTGTGTTGTTTTGTCAGTTGACCTCAGGTCATGTGACCTGTGTTGGTCCGTCAGTTGACTTCATGTCATGTGACCTATGTCATTGTGTCAGTTGACCTCAGGTCATGTGACCTATGTTGGTCCATCACATGACCTCAGGTCATGTGACCTGTGTCGGTCCGTCAGTTGACCTCAGGTCATGTGACCTATGTCGGTCCGTCAGTTGACTTCATGTCGTGTGACCTGTGTCATTTTGTCAGTTGACCTCAGGTCATGTGACCTGTGTTGGTCCGTCACTTGACCTCAGGTCATGTGACCTGTATCGGTCCATCACTTGACCTCATGCCATGTGACCTATGTCGGTACGTCAATTGACCTCATGTTGTATGACCTGTGTTGTTTTGTCAGTTGACCTCAGGTCATGTGACCTGTGTTGGTCCGTCAGTTGACTTCATGTCATGTGATCTGTGTCGTTGTGTCAGTTGACCTCAGGTCATGTGACCTGTGTTGGTCCATCACATGACCTGTGTTGGTCCGTCAGTTGACCTCAGGTCATGTGACCTGTGTCGGTCCGTCAGTTGACCTCATGTCATGTGACCAGTGTCGGTCCGTCAGTTGACTTCATGTCGTGTGACCTGTGTCGTTTTGTCAGTTGACCTCAGGTCATGTGACCTGTGTTGGTCCGTCACTTGACCTCAGGTCATGTGACCTATGTCGGTCCGTCAGTTGACCTCATGTCATGTGACCTTTGTCGGTCCGTCAGTTGACTTCATGTCGTGTGACCTGTGTTGGTCCGTCACTTGACCTCAGGTCATGTGACCTGTGTTGGTCCGTCAGTTGACCTCATGCCGTGTGACCTGTGTCAGTCCGTCAGTTCACCTCAGGTCGTGTGACCTATGTCGGTCCGTCAGTTGACTTCATGTCGTGTGACCTGTGTCGTTTTGTCAGTTGACAGGTCATGTGACCTGTGTTGGTCCGTCACTTGACATCAGGTCATGTGACCTGTATCGGTCCATCACTTGACCTCATGCCATGTGACCTATGTCGGTACGTCAATTGACCTCATGTTGTATTACCTGTGTTGTTTTGTCAGTTGACCTCAGGTCATGTGACCTGTGTTGGTCCGTCAGTTGACTTCATGTCATGTGACCTATGTCATTGTGTCAGTTGACCTCAGGTCATGTGACCTATGTTGGTCCATCACATGACCTCAGGTCATGTGACCTGTGTCGGTCCGTCAGTTGACCTCAGGTCATGTGACCTGTGTCGTTCCGTCAGTTGACTTCATGTCGTGTGACCTGTGTCATTTTGTCAGTTGACCTTAGGTCATGTGACCTGTCTTGGTCCGTCACTTGACCTCAGGTCATGTGACCTGTATCGGTCCATCACTTGACCTCATGCCATGTGACCTATGTCGGTACGTCAATTGACCTCATGTTCATTCATTCAACCTTTATTTAGTCAGGTAAATCTTTTGAACCTCATGGGCTCATTTACGAAAGCGACCTGCTAAAACTAAAGAACAATGAACAGCAATGGTAGAATTTCCTTAAACAATAAACAAACAAACAAACAATAAACAATAGAAAACAAAAGAGAGGGAAAAAAAAAAACACAACAATTTTTTTTTTTTTTTTTTTTAACAAAGTATCAAAAAACTAGCAAAACATTATAAGGTAAACGTATAGAATCAAAGACAGGAACAAATCTGCATTGGTTTTGTTGTATGTTGTATGACCTGTGTTGTTTTGTCAGTTGACCTCAGGTCATGTGACCTGTGTTGGTCTGTCAGTTGACTTCATTTCATGTGATCTGTATCGTTGTGTCAGTTGACCTCAGGTCATGTGACCTGTGTTGGTCCGTCAGTTGACCTCAGGTCATGTGACCTGTGTCGGTCCGTCAGTTGACCTCAGGTCATGTGACCTGTGTCGGTCCGTCAGTTGACTTCATGTCGTGTGACCTGTGTCGTTTTGTCAGTTGACCTCAGGTCATGTGACCTGTGTTGGTCCGTCACTTGACCTCAGGTCATGTGACCTATGTCGGTCCGTCAGTTGACCTCATGTCATGTGACCTTTGTCGGTCCGTCAGTTGACTTCATGTCGTGTGACCTGTGTTGGTCCGTCACTTGACCTCAGGTCATGTGACCTGTGTTGGTCCGTCAGTTGACCTCATGCCGTGTGACCCGTGTCAGTCTGTCAGTTCACCTCATGTCGTGTGACCAGTGTCGGTCCGTCAGTTGACTTCATGTCGTGTGACCTGTGTCATTTTGTCAGTTGACCCCAGGTCATGTAACCTGTATTGGTCCATCAGGTGATGGACAACAATAGGTCAAGCATGTTGTAGAACACAGCAATGGGCTACTTGCATGTGCCAGCACGCACCGTATATACATGTGCCAAGGACAAGGAGAGAGACAGTACTTGTAAGCAAAATAATTAATTTGACAGAACATCAGGGTTACAGGATAACCAACACAGCAGAATAAGACAATTTTATGCATAAAATTGTTCTGGAGCAGACAAAGCTTTCCGTTCAGTGGATGTCCCAAATTGTTCAACTGTGAGATAACTTCAGGGTCTGTTATGTGTGAATTCAGGTCAGGGCCTCTCTTCTGACTAAGGGGGGAAGTGCAAGCAGAGTATTACTTACCTGGTGGAAACATTGGAATGCAGTCTGGTGTGGTGGGGGTGTCTGAGTTGTGTGCACGCATATTTATAACAAAAGGCAGTTAATGGCCCACTAATGTTTGAGAAGAAGGGCGGGGTTTGTCCTCAGGATCTTGAAAATTCAGTCATCTTAGTGTTAAGGGACGCATTTCACTGCCCCCTTTGGTTCTCCCTGGGCGACGGCAGCCCTCTGGGCCACGATGCGCTGGCACACGACTGGCCCCGGACCCTCCTTTATACCTTTCCACCTTTCAGCCTACTCTTTCAGACCCTCCTATGGGTTTGGTTCTACTGGTGGCCCCCTTCTGGCCAGCGAGGACTTGGTTCCCTCTGCTATGCGAACTCAGCTCCGGCTCGCCGATGCATCTCCCCTCCAGGACTGACCTTCTTTCCCAGATGGAAGGTCGGGTTCTGTACCCCGAACCAGACCGGCTCCAACTCTGCGTCTGGCCCCCGGCAGAGTCGGGGCCCACTTTTTCAGGATACACCGGGCCGGTAGGACATACAATGGCTAATGCATGGGCGCCATCCACGCGGGCCATATATGCTAATAAGTGGGCGGCTTTTGTGACCTGGTGCCACAATAAAGGGCAGGATCCGGTGCATTGTTCAGTCTCTGACATACTGACCTTCCTGCAAGCATTACTGGATCGAGGACGGTCCCTTTTTACCTTGAAGGTATATGTGACTGCCATTTCTCGTTAGCATGTCGGCCTGAATGGTTGTTCGGTGGGCCGAGACAGGGATGTTACACTGTTTTTGAGAGGTGCTCTACGTTTGCACCTACCCAAACGCCCTGTAATGCCAGCATGGGACCTTTCTCTGGTGCTTCAGGCTCTTTGGTCCCCCCCATTTGAGCCTGTGGTGTCTGTGGACCTCAAATGGCTCTCACTGAAAACTGCATTTCTTTTGGCAATGGCTTCCGCGAAGCGTGTGGGGGAATTGCAGGCTCTTTCGGTAGCGGAGCCTTGCTGCCAGTGGAACCTTGATTGCTCAGGTGTTACACTATGGCCTGATGTGGCATTTATGCCTAAAGTGTCCCTACCAACCGGTAGTACCCAACCGTTCCATCTTGCCCGGTTTGACACCGGTGGTTCCTCCAAACAACTGCGTCCTGTTCATGCACTTGAGGCATACATGGCTGCTACGGCACCCATCCGGAGGACGAATGGCCTTTTTGTGTGCTACGCTGGCTCACGGAAAGGTCAGGCACTCTCTAAGCAGTGACTGACACACTGGGTTGTGGATTTGATCTCCAAAGCTTATGCCTTGCAGGACCGGCCACTACCGGCGGGAGTGAAGTGCCACTCTACGAGGGGCATGTCGACCTCGTTTGCTGCCATGACAATGGTACCATTGGACACTATATGCCGTGCAGCCTCCTGGATGTCGCAGAGTACCTTTACTCGATTTTACAGGGTGAATGTGGCTGCGCCCTCCCCTTCAAGGAGTTCTGGAGCAGCATATCTCTCCATCACGTTGAGGTGAGTGGCGTGGTGGTTGTTCTTTGAACGTTGCCGATTCCTCGTGACCGTGTTGGCATGCGTCATCCATGCTTGAAGCACCACCTCTGGTGATCAGGAGGGATGAAATAGAACAAAAGTTACTATTGTAACTACGGTTCTATGAATCCCGGCTGACCGCCAGAGTGCTTGGTCCCTCGGAATCCTTGCTTTCGCGAGAAGATTGAGGGATCGGATCCTGGGTGCGACGTGCCTATATAGAGTCACGTGGGTTCCCGGCAGGTCACGGGGTGACGTTGTTGTCATTTGTACTCGCCGTGCGCATGCGCAAGAATGTTCATTCGTGCTTGAAGCACCGCCTCTGGGGGTCATCCGGGATTCATAGAACCGTAGTTACAGTAGTAACTTTCGGTCACGTTCTCACAGGCCACAGAAGTACTTGTTATTTTTAGTTATTTAATTATTGGAGTTATTTTTTGTTATTTAGGCTTTAGTCAAGGTTCCTCCCATCAGTCACAACTACGTTTGATCTTGTCTCACTCAGTCCCTGAAATTATTCTCTGAAAGTTCAGAAAATGGTAATAATATTCTTTGGTTTGGTACAGAGGTACAGTATTAATAGTAACCAAGTATTAATTATTTACTAAACCTAATCATACCTTTTAATTCTTAACTACAACTGAAGTGGAGGGTAAAGTCTCTACATCAAAATGCTTTACATGGTTTATTTGGTTGTTTGCTCAGTAGTTGGCTTTTAATGTCATTGTTTACACCTCCTACCTTTTTGTGTGTTTGTTTTTAACTTTGGTCACATTTTATTTATCATATTGGGTGCTGGTCTTTTCAAGCTTCAGATAAATTATACTCCAACTCTGTACCTTCATATCAATTTGTCTTTTTGTACTACAGAATGTAAAAATATTTATTCTGGGGCCTCATGTACAAAGACTTGCGTGGATTTCCTACTGAAAAGTGACGTACGGTCAAATCCAGAAAAGTGTGTACGCACAAAAAAATCCAGATGTATCAAACTGTGCGTACACCGGAATCCACGCACATTCCTTTTGTACATCACAATTAACGTGGAACTGAGCGCACGTGAGACACCTCCCCTGACACGCCTTCATTTACATATGTTAAACAGATGCAAATTACTTCCTGCATGTGTGAAGGACATGTTTGTTTGATCCCTGCGCGATCAGAAATGATTTCTAGATTCAGGAAAATAATGAATTTAATATAATATGAGTGAGGAAAATAATCCTAAGTAAGAATAGTAATAAAATGTGTTCATCACGCAAAGAACGAGTGATTGTGTGTCGGTATTTGTGTGTGCGCGCACCCTGCTTTGGTGCGCAACGGCTCATCCATTCATTCTGAGTGAAAATATTAACTTTGCGCACGAGTTTATTACCATAATTACTGTAAACACAGAGGAACTTAGATGTTTGGTAGATCTTTGTTTATTTAATAGATGATATGAAGAAACGGGTCTGTGCGTCTCAGTGGAGAGTTTTCATGACATGATGTTGGAGTCTCCAAACGCTGCGCGCGCCACAGCCTTTGTGCGCAATCTGTTTGTCTGCGAAGCCTTTACTCTCCTACAAGTTATATATGGTGTACTTTCACGTGTCATTTTGGAGAAATCTACAATAAACGCAGATTATGAATCACCTCCAGCTGCCGCACCGGACGAGGGTGCGCGCGCGCTCCAAAGCGCGACCACTCAGCCTTTGGAATCATATAGATGAGACATTCCATTGGACATGAATCGGCTTTGTGTGGACTGGACAGCCCTGATCGGCCTGCCAGCTCCCTCAGGAAAGCTCGGGAACAGTTTGATCGCTGCTTCTGCATGTGCACGCGTGATGCACGGCTCCTGTGTTGCTCCAGAGCGCAGCAGTGCCAAACTGAAAAATGATTGTTTCTGAAAACGGCTGATAAGCCATATCCTAGATCAGAAAATTATATCTGTTTATAAATAAATGCTCTGCGTGTTACACTATTTATTATATCCTCCAGTAAGGCTGAATGAATCCGTTCCTGTTAAATTTATTTTTGGCACAACTTTGCGCGTCCTTTATTTACTGCGTCATGTGGATGTAATACTTGTTAATCGTGTGTTTGGTGGGAATATTAATCATTTTCACATCATGAACAGTTAATAATAATAATAATAATAATAATAATAATAATAATAATAATAATAATAATAATAATAATAATAATAATAATAATAATGAATTCAATTTATAACGCACTTTTCATTAATGGAAATCTCAAAGTGCTACAAGGTGCAACAGAATTAAATGTCAATAAAACAAATAATAAAACAATTAAAATCAACAACAGTATCAGCTATGATCAAAAGTAGAATCATGAGGAGGTAGTGTAAGCTCGGTTGAAAAGAAAGGTCTTCAAGCCGCTCTTAAAGTCAACCACAGACTGTGGGGCTTCAGTTTCTCTGAATCACCTGTAAGTGTCGCCAAAGGAACAAGAACCACAGAAACGTGCGTACGCCTGCTCTGGAGCTGGCGTGGAAATGTACTTGGATGCGCACATATTCACGTTCAGTTCAGTTTTGATACATACGGGGTTTTGCGTGGATAGTGACGTAAGCAAGGTTTTTGTGCGCACGCACGGTTGATACATGAGGCCCCTGGTCCTCTGGACATTCAAAAAACAAATTGTAGAAAAGTTTCATCTTTCCTCCAAAATACTTCTTCAGGCAGAGGTGCTGTATTCAGCTCAGTCTTATAAATAGCACCTCAGGGTGCCAACGATCCATTGTTGATGGCTGATGGTCCTCCTTGATCATGTGAGCAGCTGGTTTTGGCTGTCATCAGCAAACTGGTTGATCCACTATGAGAAGGTGCTATTTATAAGACTGAGCTGAATACAGCACCTCAGACTGAAGAAGTCTTTCGGAGGAAAGACGACACATTTCTACAATTTTTTGTTTTGTTTTGTTTTTGAATGTCCAGAGGACCAGAATGAACATTTTTATATTTTTCTAACTGGATTATTGAGCATGCATCAGGGTACTACAGAATGATTGATTTGTAGATGGTCATGAATGATTCTTACTAACAGGGTACAAACCTGTTCCTAGTTTACCGTGTCAAGGTAGGTGGATGAAAATAGGTGTTGAGGTCAGAACCCACAGGCCCTGGTGATATGGACATGATCTTAAAAGTTAATGATCAGTAAGGAAATGGTTGTGGGTGTGCTAATAAAAATATTTATGCCTGTCTGTCGAGGTGTTGAAACAATCAAATGTTTTTATATTAAGTTTTGTAAGTTTATACCTATCTCTTTTAGTAAGTATTTTTTTTTATGTTTAAGATTAAAAGTTCAGAGTTGAGAAGCAGAGAGACTTTCAGATAAGTTGCAGTGAACAAAAGATGTGACCGGAAGTAAGCAGTAGTTCATCTGTCATGGTCTGATACAGACGATGTGAAACTGTGTGTTAGCAGCGAGCAATTGATGAAATGAATGATTCAAGTGATTTTACAAGTTATATTCACCCTTAGTAATTACTAAGAGTTTGAACATTTATATCTTTTTATTGACTTTTAATCATCAAGTCAAGTGATTTAATACCTCTTTTAAGTATCAACAGCAAAAGAAACCGCCCAGATACCTGAGTGAACATTGTTGGATTTTCTACCCGGATTACTGAGCATGAACTTTTATGTTTTTAAGTAAGTTCATCCATCCATCCATCCATTCTCTTCCGCTTATACATGGTCGGGTCACGGGGGTAGCAGCCTAAGTAAGGAAGCCCCGACTTCCCTCTCCCCAGCCACTTGGGCCAGCTCCTCTGGGGGAATCCCAAGGCGGTCCCAGGCCAACAGAGAAACATAGTCCCTCCAGCGTGTCCTGGGTGTTCCTCTGGGTCTCCTCGCGGTGGGACGTGCCAGAAACACCTCACCAGGGAGGCGTGCAAGAGGCATCCTATCCAGATACCCGAGCCACCTCAACTGGCTCCTCTCGATGTGGAGAAGAAGCGGCTCTACTCTGAGTCCAGACACCCTGCGGAGAAAACTCATTTCAGACACTTGTATCCGAGATCTCATTCTTTCAGTCATAACCCAAAGCTCATGATTATAGATGAGGGTGAGAACGTAGATCGATTGGTAAATTGAGAGCTTGGCCTTTTGACTCAGCTCTCGCTTCACCACGACAGACCGGTACAGCGCCCACTTCACTGCTGACGCTGCACCTATCCGCCAATCGATCTCACGCTCCAGTTTTCCCTCATTTGTGAACAAGACCCTGAGATACTGAAACTCCTCCACTTAGGGCAGGACCTCCTCCCCGACCCGGAGAGGGCACTCTGCCGTTTTCCGGCTCAATACCATGGCTTTGGATTTGTAAGAACTGGTCCTCATCCCGGCCGCGTCATACTCGGCTGCAAACCGCTCCAGTGAAAGCTGTAGATGAAGACCTGATGAAGCCAATATGACCACATCCTCTGCAAAAAACAGAGAAGCAATGCTAAGGCCACCAAAACGGATCCTCTCAACACCTTGGCTGCACCTAGAAATTCTGTCCATAAAAGTTATGAACAGAATCTGTGACAAAGGGCAACCTTGGTGGAGTCCAACTCTCACTGGAAACGAGCCTGGCTTACTGCGGCAATGTAGACTAAGCTCTGACACAGGTCGTACAGGGACCTAACAGCCTGTATCAAAGGGCCTAGTACCCCATACTCCCGAAGTACCCCCCCACAGGGTCCCCCGAGGGACGCGGTTGAATGCCTTCTCCAAGTTCACAAAGTACATGTTAACTGGTTGGGCAAACTCCCACGCACCCTCCAGGACCCTGCTGAGGGTGTAGAGCTGGTCCAGTGTTCCACAACCAGGACGAAAACCACACTGATCCTCCTGGATCCGAGGTTCGACTATCCAACGGACCCTCCTCTCCAGAACCCCTGAATAAACCTTACCAGTGTGAGGGTATATGATCAGTATTAACTAACACACCTTAACCTTAATTAATTACTTATTCAGGTCAGAATAGTAATTCAGGGATTCTATTTCTTTTTAGGATTACAATAACAACTTTCTCCTGTTGTTGGCGTGGATCATCAGAAGTAGTGGCATTTCCTGGTTGACTTCAAAATAAAATATTTCTCGAAGGAAAATTCATTAGAAGTGGAGCTTACGCTCCGTTCGGTTTTCACAGCAGTCGTGCGGTGAAACCTTGTTGATGATCACTATCTGGGGTTGGGCGCTTGGGCGTTTGTCGGCACGGCCTGGTGGTTGCTTGGTGGGGCTCGTGCCCTCTGGTCCGGTCGGGTCTGGGCCTGAGGGGTGGGCGTCCCCGGGCCTCGGTGACCGGCCCTGGGGCTACGTCGGTGCAGCGGGCTCCGGCGGGGGCCTGTGAATTTGTCGCGGGCGACCCCGGGGGGTCATTGTATGTGGTCGCTGGTAGGGGTTCGTCCGGTTCTTCCCCTTGGTAGGATCTGGGGAGTGGGCTAGTGGCTCGTCCTGTTCGGGTGGTCCTGGGGACTCTGGGCTCGGGGTCCTCCCTGGGGTCTTGGGCTTTGATCGCCCCTTCGTCTGCCTCGGGCTATGGGGGGACGGATCTCTGATGCTTCACAGTCGCTACTAAATGTTCTATTGGAGGAACCTTATACACTTATGCATGCTCACAACCACACACAAATGGATGCAGGGATTATATATAGATATATGCAGATATGTAGATGGGTATATAAATGAATATAAAAGTATATGTATGTATACTATATATATATTTGTAGATATGGGTATGTGTATTTATAGAATTCTACTGCAAGCTCATGAATATTATTAGTCTTTATGCATGTATGTTCCATTGTTGTGTTCTGTCATGTGCTTTGCAGGATTGTGGACGGAGGTTGGGTGTGTTTGCCTTGTGCTCTTTTTGTGGATAATTGTTGTTTTGTTGTCTTACTTTCTCTTTTCTTTCTTTCTCTCTTAAAAAATATATTGGAGTGAGAGGATGGCTAAAAGGTGTGAAGGGAGGCCATCTATAAATGGAAAAAAATATATTGGAGTGAAAGGATGGCTAAAAGGAGCCAACTCACAACCAGGTAGTGGTTAGTGGACAGCTCCGTCCCACTCTTCACCCGAGTGTCCAAGACATACGGCCGCAGATCAGATGAGACAACATTAAAGTCGATCATCGAACTACGGCCTAGGGTTTTCTGGTGCAAGAGCACATATGGACACCCTTATGCTTGAACATGGTGTTCGTTATGGACAATCCATGACGAGTACAGAAGTCTAATAACAGAACACCACTCGGGTTCAGATCAGGGAGGCCACTCCTCCCAACCACACCCTTCCAGGTCTCACTTTCATTGCCCACGTGAGCAGTGAAGTCCCCCAATAGAACAAGGGAGTCCCCAGGAGGCACATTATCCAGTACACCCTCCAAGGACTCCAAAAAGGGTGGGTAATCTGAGCTGCTGTTTGGTACATAAGCACAAACAATAGTCATAGCCTTTCCCCTCACATGTAGGTGGAGGAAGGCTACCTTCTCGTTCACTGGGGTGAACCCCAACATACAGGCACTAAGATGGGGTGAAACAAGTATGCCCACTCATGTCCAGCGCCTCTCAACAGGGGCAAATCCAGAGTGGAAGAATATCCAACCCTTTCAAGGAAACTGATTCCAGAGCCAAAGCCATGCATTGAGGTGAGTCTGACTATTTCTAACTGGAACTTCTCAACCTCACACAACAGCTCAGGCTCATTCCTTACCAGAGACGTTGCATTCCACATCCCAATAGCCGGCTTCTGTAGCCAAGGATCAGACCGCCAGGGTCCCCGCCCTAGGCCAGCACCCATTCCACATTACACCGACCCCTTTGGCCCCTCCCACTGGTTGTGAGCCCATGGGAAGGGGGACCCACATCTCCTCTTCGGGCTGTGCCCGGCCAGACTCCATGGGTAAAAGCCCGGCCACCAGGCGCTCGCCAATGGGCCCTACCTCCAGGCCTTGCTCCAGAGTGGGTCCCCGGGTACCCGCATCTGGGTGAGGGAACATTGAATCCATTTGTTTGACTCGTCATAAGAGGTCTTTGGGCTGCACTTTTTCTGGTCCCTCACCTAGGACCTGTCTGCCTTGGGTGACCCTACAAGGGGCATGAAGCCCCTGACAACATAGCTCCTAGGATCATTGGGACAGTCAAATCCCTCCACCATGGTAAGGTGGTAGCCCAGGGAGGAGTAATGATGTTCGAGTAATAATATGAAAAAAGTCACAGGTGTGACTAAGGCTGGGCGATATGGAAAAAATCATATATCACGATATGGACTTTTTTACATCACGATAACGATATATATCACGATATAAAAAAACTTTGGTCCAAAATTTTCAAGTACACACACACACACATCGTGTTGTATATATACAACACGATGTGTGTGTGTGTGTACAGGAAAAATTTGGACCAAAGTTTTTATTTTATTTTTTATTTTATTTTACTACAGATACAGTTACAATTATAAGAATGTGAACAAAAAGAACAAGGAAATTTGGACCAAAGTAGAAACTTTGGTCCAACTTTGGACCTACTTTGGTCCAAATTTTTCCTGCAGGTGGCGGTAAAACAACGGCTGCTAATAAAACCCACGAAGAAGAAATCCGCTCTGACTGGAATCTGGAGTAAACAAGGCAAAGAAACAGAAAAGAGAAAATGTTGCGTTTGATTCCGGTTCTGTTGTGTCTCTGGTCTGTTTTGTATTGGTTAACTGGACCCGAGTTCGGACTCGGTTGGACTTCGTGTCCTCTGGACCCATTTTGTCTCCGAGTTTCAGCGGAGCGAAATAATGGAAGCTAACAAGGTGAGCTTCCCCCTCTTTTTGGTAAAAGTTATTCTTCTTGGGCTGCCTGCGCAGCTGTTTCTCCATGTTGTGACACCCATAGATATCTGGTGACACCGGCTTCATGCCGGCTGCGTCTCTGTTGAACTCGAGTTTAACAACGTAAAGCATGCGTCGCAAATCCGCGCGTGCGTCAAACATAAAGCAGCGCCGTCATCTCGCAAAACCACAATATGAACTTCTTTGCGGCCGTTATTTTTTTATTCTTATTTATCACGATAGAGACGATAGAAGGAAAGTAGCACGATAGACACGTTTCTATCGTCCCCACGATATATATCGTCATATCGCACAGCCCTAGGTGTGACATGGATGACCAATCAAAAGCTACATAGCCTGGCTTTATCCGCGGCTGTGCTCCTACAGAATTTTCTTGTGGAAAGCAAGGATTCTGAGTGACAGAGAAGCTCTGGCGGTCATCCGGGATTCATAGAACCGTAATTACATATGTAACTTTTTTATATTTCATCCCTCCTGACCGCCAGAGGGCGGTGCTGAAATCACTGAATGAAATTAGACATTCAAACACAGACACACTCACTCATACCCACCCTCATTCTCACTCACACAAAGACAAACAATAACGACACATTCCATTCATAATCCTGATGCACAATCTATACCCCCTATGTCCAAGACATGTAGCTGCCCCCTACATCGGGCAGCCCACACTCGAGCCCAGGAGGTAGGCCCATTCATTCTGGGGTGGAGAGTAGCCGACATCCAAGAATCGCCCTAACCCTCGCCTTGCCGACAGGACAGGACACCCGAGCCCAAGCAACCCCAGGGAGAGTGCAATGCCAGTCCCGCCCACAGCGAATCCTCAGGCCCCGAACCCTCACATAGTCCAGGACAACCCCCGACGAAGCAAAGGCTGGCATTATGCCAGTTTCCCCTCCACTCCAGCTCTAACCCAGGTCCTTACTGTCTAAATGCATAATTGTGAGTGAGCATAGGCACGGGGTGATGTCATCCCGCCACCCATAACCATAGTGCTCACCCCAAATTCCTATATGTTAATTTTATGAGGATGTTTATGAGTGAATGTCTAAGGTGTATAATAAAATTGAGTCCCAGGTGGTTCTGAACAACAGAGATGTAAAAACGTTGCAGCATACCCGAGTCTCAAAATCCCTACATGTATTAATTTGAGATGAAGAGGGCGGAGATACGCGGTGAGGGATGGGAAGAAAATATCTGCAGGAACAATGCTCCTGCAACGAGTCAGCTCCCCCGCTGACCCTACATACCCTCCCCCCCCCTCCCCAGTTCACCAAGGTCCACCCAAGGAGCGAGGCAAAAAAACACCTCTCTGACCGCCAGGCCATTGAGCTCTAGACCAGAAAGGGACACGGCCACGAGGGCCGCCAACAGCAGAACCAACAGCCCACATCCACCAGGGCCGCCAAGACCCCTACCTAATAAAAAAGTTCTAAAAAAATAAAATAAAAACAGGGATTGCTGATTCAGCACACAAGGAAATCTGCAGAACCTCCCATAGCCACGTTGGACCTGAGTTTAATTCGCTTGTGACAAATTCATTCATTTCCTCATCATTTCAGTCATGGAGACAGCGGAGAAGGAAGCAATCACTTGACTTTTGGCAAAAAAACAAACAAAAGAAAAGGCCAGATCAGGGATGAAGAAGGGGATTTTAATACATTTGTGTCACATACAAAACAGTCCGGCACCGGGCAGTTTATTGTGAGACAACGCGCTTGCGTTGGCGGTCTTAAAATTTTAGCTTGGCGCATTCATGCTCGCGTTCAAACACTTGTGCCTCTGTGTTCGAACGGCGTCGAGCGGCGTTCGGCCGAACGTGGAGCTATACTGGGGCCTTTAGAGTGAGACAACACCTTGATACAAATGCAGTTAACATCAGAGCCCTCAGGGCCCCACCTGAGGCATGAGGAGCTGAGAGAGAGCCTATAGTTCACCAACCCTCTCGCTGAGGTCATAGCCAACAAAAGCCGTCTTACACGAAAAATAAACACTTGAGGTCCGTCTGCGTTAGAGGTTTGAACGGAGGGTGGCACAGAGCTTAGAGAACCAAGTGAAGCTACCAACCTGGTGCTTGTGTAGTTGTCGGCGAGTGTAACCTATGGGTACCACGCAGAGAAGAGAGACTAGATCATGGCTCCCCACCGCACAGCCATCGATGCCGGCGTCATCAGATTAAATTTTTGCTACATAAACTGTAAGCATCGAAAGAGAGTGACCCTTACCAAGGAGAGACTTGAGCAACTCTAGATGGTGGGTACTATAAAGAGACTGGATCTTCATTGTGATCAGACACCATTGGATAAACAGACACCATCTGTTTCCATCCTACTGACAAGTAGAGGGTGCCCTGGCACCCAGGATGTTATGTCTGACAGGGCTCGAAACTCCAGTCAGCTGCTGTTCTAGCCTTGCAGTGACCACACCCATGGCCGAAGACGTTGAGGATTGGGGTGCCATATCAGTCCCCACAAACAAGTTAGAGAAAGGGGCGGACAGGCATATAGAAGGACCCTTGGCCAATTATGGGCCAATACGTCCTGGCCCAACACAACTGACACCCGGTAGCGGAGTACTCTAGCGAACACTGAGGTGCCCACCGATGGTTGATATGGTAGACAATAGAGGTGTTATCCTACTACCTAGTAGTTATCAGAAGGCAACGTAGGGGAGCTGCTTGCGTAGCCTGAACCGACTGACCAACTGGAATATGCTGCCCACCCTTGAGCGGATGGGTAATCTCTCGAGGAGTATGAATCCAGAATCACCCAAGAAAGGTGTTCATTTGAAAAAGGATCAGGCAGCTCTTCTCCAGGTTGACATTAAGGCCTAACTGGGACACCTGAGCTGGTAGGTGGGTCGCGTCGCGAAAGGCACAGGCCCAAGACGGGGCGCAGAGAAGCCTATCGTCTAAGTATAGCAGAACCTTCACTTCGAAGGCCTTCAGAGGAGAAAAGGCTGCCTTCACGTACTGAGTGAACATCCTTGGTGAAAGAGAGAGCCCGAATGGGAGTACCCGGAGCTACCAGTGATGATCCTGATAGGCAGACCTGAGAAAGTGGCAATGCTCTGCCGTAAGAGGCACATGAAAATAAGCATCTTTCAGGTCTATGGACATGAACCATTCTCCCTTCGTGACAGCTAGAAGGACCTCTACTGTTATGAGCATGTGACAGGGCAGTACCCTCTGATCTAAAATGGGACGAAATCCGTTGTCCTCTTGCCCGAGGAAGTAAGTCGAGTGATAGCCTCTGTGTTGTTACAGAAGGTCCACTGCCTTGATTGCACCCTTGGCTAGGAGGACGAAAGATCCTGGCCTAGTGCTCGAGCTTTCACCAGGTCAGTGACTACAGTCATCTTGACCAGGTGTGAGATGTGAGGCCGTTGTTGGAACAGTGGCAACCACCCATGGGTCCATGATGTCAACAGCCCAGTAACTTAGCTACTGGTGGGAGAAATGTCAGAGGGTCGGCCTGGTGGCATCATTGTCTCCCTCCATGGCTCCTAAGGGCCATGGTGGTGCAACGGCCAGAGTCCCTGGTCCAATCCTACCCAACTGGTTGGTGGACCGATGCACGAAACTCCTGTTGGGTCTTTACTGAACCATATGAGAGTAACCCTCCCCCACAAGGCAACAGCAGGTTTGCTCGCCAGCATGCAATCCAGGCCCATTGCGGCTGGCTCGTGCATGGCTGCCAATGCTTGGCCATTCGCAGAGAGGTGCGCAAATAGTTTTGGGTCCCGCCAGCAACCATGCAACTCCCTCAGGTACTCCTCCGATGGAGGGACAGTAAAGGAAGGAGGGGCCCATCCGCATCTGAAGAAGGCACATCCAGTTGTGGGACGTCCAGTTGCAATTGTCTCAGGGCCATATGCATGGCATATTGCATTGAATCATCACCTGACCACTAGCTACGCTCCGGCACAAAGAAAGTGAACCAGTCACTGAGACTTGAGATGACTGTTCCTCCTCCTCACTTAGAAATTGAGAGGCAGAGGCAACCATGGATCACATATCTTCCTTTGCAGCCAGCTCAGACATGGGTGGGGAGGAGAGTACGGTTGCTGCCCCTGGTTTGGCTCCCAGTTGGCATGCCTGAAAAAGGGACTGCATCCCCATCCATTCTGCAAACAGCTGCTCCACTCTTGTGGAGAGGTCCTGAAAAGACTTAGTTCGCCTCTTTCTAGGAAGGGCCACAGAGACTGTGGACTCAGCCCGGCGCTTTGAGCGCCTAAGCGGGGCCTCCTGCCCAGAAGGTGGGAGTCCACTGCCGAGCTCGGGACGAACCTGGGCCAGCCAGGCCACCCTCACAGAATGAGGTATGAGGGTGCAGTTCATGCAGGGGTTCTCTGACAGGGTCTCTACCAGATGGTCCGGTCCAAGGCAGGTAGGACACAGGTCATGACCGTCATCCACCTGGAGCACTGCCCCATAGCCTGTGCAGCAGTGAGAGCCGTCCATGCTCCTACTTTAGGCAGTTTACTTGAGTATAAAACTGCATCTCAGCACAGAGGCTGGCACCACCAGCTACATCCAGGATGTAAAATGGAACACAAGGACAAAAGGATAGGCCGAGAATTGGTAGAGAGGGCGCGCACGCTTACCGTCAACAATTAAAGCAAGGCCAGAACTCAGAGAGGCCAGTACCTCCAGCTAAGTTCAACTGTTTGAGGTTGGGAAAAAATGATTGGGAGAGGGGGCACAAATGCTTGCCTTCACCAATTAAAATACAGGCCAGAACTAGTAAACCTAGCTCAGCTCAACCATTATGATGCTGGTGAAAATAATTGGTAGAGGGGGTGCGAACGCTTTCCTTCACCAATTAAAAAACAGGCCAGAACTAGTAAACCCAGCTCAGCTCAACCATTATGATGCCGGTGTGAATAATTGTGAGAGAGTGCGCGAACGCTAACCACTACCAATAGAAAACAAGGCTAGAGACTCAGAGGGTAGCACTATTAGCTTAGGCCAACCGCTTGGGGTTGGTGAAAGTGTGACTGGTAGAGGGGGCACAAACTCTTGCCTTCACTAATTAAAACAAGGTCAGAACTAGTAATCCTAGCTAAGTTCAACTGTTATTATGCTGGTGAAAAATGATTTGGGAGAGGGTGCACAATGTTAACCTCCGCCAATAGAAGACAAGGCCAAAACTGAGAGAGAGAGGCTAGCACCGCTAGCTCAGTCCAACCGTTTATGAGGTTGGCGAAAAATGATTTGGGAGAGGGTGCACAACGCTAACCTGCACCAATAGAAAACAAGGCCAAAAGTGAGAGAGGCTAGCACGGCTAGCTCAGTTCAACCGTTTATGAGGTTGGTGAAAAATGATTTTGGAGAGGGTGCGCAATGCTAACCTTCACCAATAGAAAACAAGGCCAAAACTGAGAGAGAGAGGCTAGCACCGCTAGCTCAGTCCAACCGTTTATGAGCTTGGTGAAAAATTATTTGGGAGAGGGTGTGTAACGCTAACCTTCACCAATAGAAAGCAAGGCCAAAAGTGAGAGGCTAGAAAACAAGGCCAAAGTGAGAGAGAGGCTAGCACAACTAGCTCAGTCCAACAGTTTATGTGGTTGGTGAAAAATGATTTGGGAGAGGGTGCGCAATGCTAACCTTCACCAACAGAAAACAAGGCCAAAGAGAGAGAGAGAGGCTAGCACCGCTAGCTCAGTCTAACCATTTATGTGGTTGGTGAAAAATCATTTGGGAGAGGGTGCGCAATGCTAACCTTCACCAATAGAAACACAAGGTCAAAAACTGAGAGAGGCAAGCTCCCCTAGACTAGTCCAACCGTTATGAGGTTGGTAAAAAAAATGATTGATAGGAGGGTGCGTGAAAGCTCACCCTCATAATAAGGAATGAGACCAGAACCCATCTGGCCGCTACATAATCGGTGCCGCTAACAAAGCAAAATAGAAGTAGACGGTATTCGTCTCCACAAGTGAACGGCTCCGCAACCAAGGCAAACAGAAGTAAGACTACCCACGTGTTGAATCTCACACACGCTGTAGCCCTCTCCACAGAGTGGACGGCGCAGCTAATCAAGGCAAAAGTAAAGACTACTCACGTGTTGAATCTCACACATGGTAGTCACCTAACAAAGTGGACGGAGACGCTAACTAAGGCAAACAGACATAAGACTACTCACATGTTGCATCTTAAACACACGGTAGCCATCTCCACAAACCAGACGGCGCCGCTAGCCAAGGTAAAAAAATAAAAAAGAAGACTACTTATCAGTTTTGAATCACAAACATAGTAGTCAAACGCTGTAAGTTGGAAGAGGGGCAAAAAGCCTCTGTAGTCCCCAACGAACAGGAGAAATACCTTGAACAAAGGCTAAACCATCGCGGCCCCTCGGAGGGCAAACATGCTGCTCCAGTCAGCGGGCAGTCGAGCCTCCGGCGACGGGGGAAAGATCCAAAGGGCTGAAACCCTAGATTGAACCGCGCATGAGAAGAAAAAATATCAAAGCCGCGGATGACAACAAGCTAAAAAGCCTCTGATTGTTCATCCCTGTCACATAATGTGACTTTTTTTCATATTATTACTCCAACAGTACATGAGCGAAGAGAACATTCAGTGCTTTCAGCACCGCCCTCTGGCGGTCAGGAGGGATGAAATAGAACTCTGATTAACCAGATTCTACAAAAACATCTATACTAAAATTGTATACGTTTTCTTCATCATTTTATGTATTTGCACTCGTGTCTACTTTTATTGTTCAATTTAGATATGTGGTTTTGTTTCTTGTTCACAGATATTTATTTTTTAGCTTTGTTTTAAAGTTTAATTCTTGTTTTGTGATTTGTACATCTGTGTGTTAGAATAAAGTTGAACTAAAGGCTGTTCTTTAAACATATTTGAGGGAAATATTCCTGAGAGAGCCAATAATTTTGTGTCTTTATTATTTTTCAGCTGAGTTAACGTTAACAGATTATTTAATAGTCATTAAAGTAAAAACAGGATTTCATGATAAAGCCTACACCCTTTATTTATTTATTTATTTATTTTAATCTTCACTGATTTAAAAAAAAAGAAGGTTTTTTGTCTACACATAAAATGTTTTTAAAAATAATTTCCATCCTCTGTCCCGGTCGGCCAGTCTGCCGGGATCGGGGTTCGGCCTTCATGAGCAGACGAGGCCTGGGTCCGGTCAACGGCCTTCTGAAAGTCAGCAGCTCGTATGATCCTCCCTGGTGACCAGTGGAGTCCACAGAGCATGCAAGGCTGGGATCCGGAGCCTAAGCTGGCAGCATGGATGATCTTCCTCGGTGACTGACGGAGGAGCCAGGGAGATGACGCCCTGCACGACCTGAGGGGGCTCTGAAGCTCCGGTGGAGCACCGGGGAGACCGGCAGAGCTCCATCTAGCTCGCTCTGAATTTTGTCATCGGCCACCAAGCACAAAAAACAACTGGAATTGAGCATTAGACCACGGTGTTGCCATTATTGTTTTTAAAATATTTAAAATAGTTCCAGCAGCTGATCCGAGTTCCGAGTAATTGCAAATGGCGGATCTGTGTTTTGAAAAGGTTCTGATTGATCCAGTGACTCCTCCCCCTGACCAATCAGAATAAGCTTTATTATCATTGCACCGAGATACAACGAGATCAGTGACCGACAGTGTTCAGACATCACGTTTTGGTGCCAGCTTGGCTCGCTTGGTCCCACCAGAGAAGGAGGGACAAAAAATGGGCCGTGAGTGGAAAAGCACTCAAAACTGTACCGAACTGAGCCGAACCAGGCTGAAGAGGATCAGTGGAAAAGGGTATTTAGTCTGCTGGAGGACATACTGACCATAGTTCCTCACTGTTTTGTGTTTTGTTTATTTTTTAGGTTTTCTTGTGAATCCTAGAGTTTCTAAAATGGAAGGCAGAGATTTTGACTATCAGGTAAACAAACCTGTCTGTGAGGCAAAGACCTTTATAAATAAATCCTATAGTTAGGGTTAGCTTGGGTTTCCTATAGTCTCCTTTAGCTCAGCTGCTGTAGGCTGTTTGCTGGACATACTGACCATAGTCCCTCACTGTTTTTTCTACTATCCATGTTTGTAATTGTGAGTATTGCTGTCATTAACGTGTACTCTCTGTCCATCTCTCTATAGGAACTTCGTCTGGCCTAAACTTCTTGTTTGTTTGTGTCACTCTCATGTTTTCTCAGATAGTGGTTCATCCTGAGCCTGGTTCTGGTTCTGCTGGAAGTTTCTCCTTGTTAAAAGAATGTTTGTCCACTGTTGTCAATTTACTCACCGGGATGGGGAATTTCCCCAAAGATAGGATTCAACACAATCTACTAGTTTCCTCAAATGGACAACTTTTAGACTAACTGGCATTTTGTAATACAGATTCTGACGGTTTGTTTTTTAATTTGATTTAAATTTTGGACTTGTTTTTATTCTTAGGTACTTTGTGCCCTGAGATAACTTTTGCTGTGAATTGGTACTGTATTTAAATAACTGGATTGAATTACAGTCTGCTTTGTCTCCTTGAGAGGGAAAAAAAGTGCATTGTTTTCACTTTATAATCATTCATACTGTCAGTGGTTGTTTGGGCATTAGCCTGGGAGAACTGCAGATTTGCAACAGGATACAACACATGTAATTACACACAGCAGCAGGAATGTTGTTAGGCTCAAACAGCAGTGACAGGTGATGATTTCTCAGTTGATGATAAATCACAAAACCTTTGGTTTTAAGATTATTGATGTGATTTTCAGTGCTCTGATTTAGTGTAAGTGAACATGCAGGGTTCCAGTTGAAAGTTTGCCCACAGCCGTGTGCATTTGTTTCAGAAAGTGATTCACTGAGGTTTGTTTGTCATCCTGCAATGATACAGCTCTATGTTACTCATCATGTGGTTATTGTAGGACCAGCACCCATCTTCCTGTTAGAAACCAAACATTTTTTCAGCGTGAACTACAGATTGTTGTGATAACTCTCTGTGAACTCAGTACTCAGTAACCTGAGGCTGAGAGGACGCTGGCGTTGTTTGTTCGCCGCTTCTCCGTCTGGGTGATAACATCTTAAAGTATTTATTTATTTTTTCCCACAACTTTATTCACTGTTGTGGACAACTTGTGGCTTCGGATGATGTTTTTATTTACTGTTCACGAGACTCTGCTATTTTATATTCATGCTACTGTGTGACGCTGGATCTCCCTCCTCAGCTAGCATGATGCTAAGCTACTCTGCTGGGGAGCTGTTGAGCCTTAATAACAGCAATGTCCATGTGGATCCTCTGGACGTTTCCATAATCGAAGGGCTGGGTCTTTTTCAACGTCCTCCGTATGTCCACAGAAGCTCCCGGAGAAAGCATATTTTTAATCAGACTGGGTCCTCCATACCGGTCATTTGGTCAGCTGGGCGTTCCAGCGCATGGCGCTTATGTCATCAGAGCACTGCGGCTCATCGGATTTGTAGTACTGACGTGACTACAGCAGTTCCTATGTCTTCTCGAGCGCAGAATGGAAAACGTGGAGTGGATTTTAACCTTCTCAAGCCTATTTAAAAAAATGCATGGCTGCGCCTTACCTTAAGGCCCCGGTATAGCTCTGCGTACGGCCTGTACGCCGCTCTACACGCGTGTTCTGTGCGCGCGTTCACAAGCACAGCTCTGCGTTCGTTCTCGAGTTAATGCTCGCGTTTTTGCTCCAAATTCTTGACGTCGTTTGAGCAACAGCAGGGCAGAGCGTTTACCTATGGGACAAATTGATTGGTCATTTGCTGACACGCCTACTGAATTGATTGACAGGTCGGGTGGGGGGGAAAAAGGCACTTCACATAGCTTCTGCCGCAGCGGTATTCTGTGTTTATATGTTAATAAAAGTTCTAAAAAATAAAATAAAAACAGGGAGCGCTGGTCCAGCACACCAGAACACCAGGAAATATTTAGAACCTCGCGCAGCCACGTTGGACATTAGTTCGCTCGTGACAAATTCATTCATTTCCTCATCATTTCAGTCATGGAGTCAGCGGAGAAGGAAGCGATCACTTGACTTTTGGCAAAAAAACAAAAGAAAAGTCCAGATCAGGGATGAAGAAGGGGAATTTAATACATTTGTATCTCATACAAAAAAGTCCGGCGCCGGGCAGTTTATTGTGAGACAACGCGCTCGCATACGCGGTCGTAAAATTTGAGCTTTGCGCGTACATGCCCTGCGGGGCTACGCTTGTGCCTCTGCGTACGTACGGTGTACAGCGGCGTACTGCCGTATGCAGAGCTATACCGGGGCCTTTAGAATCAAACTTTTCAATGTGCAGTCCTTGACTAATAAAGCATGCCTCATCCAGGAGCACATTCTGGATAAGGATTCGGATATTATGTGCCTTACAGAGACTTGGCATCAGCCAAACAGTTTCTCTGCTCTCAATGAGGCATGTCCTACTGGATATAAATATCTCCTAAGAGCACGGAGTTTAGGCCGTGGTGGTGGTCTAGCCATCGTTTTTAAAGACCATCTGGACCTTTTACTTGTGACTCTGTCTGAGTTGTCCTCCTTTGAGTGTTTGGCTTTCTCCTACAAAACACCAAACTCAATGAAAGTGCTCCTCATTTATAGGCCCCCTAAATCTCATCCTTCCTCTTTTGCTGAAATGTCAGAGATTCTGTCAATGGCCCTCATGCACGAAACAGTTCGTATTCTTATCCTAAATGTCTCCTACTTTTGTTCGTACGAAGTGTTCGTACGAACATGCCACGTCAGATCCAACAAAGTCTTCTATCGTCAGGAAATGTGTGTATATGAGCTGTGTAAATAATGATGAATCCCACCTGTTCTATTCACCTGCTCGTGCACGCGGGAGGTTATTTACATAATTCCCACCCCTCAAAACACCATATAAGGATATAGTTTCCTGCCACCGCGAGCAGGAAGTGTCCATTCATTCCGGCTTTTATGCGTCAGAAAACACACAAACGCGTTTGGCGAATTAAAATTGACTCGCCTTTGATCATAGTGTCAGCCCCGGATCTGAGCGCAGACCCACACAGAATACAGATGACATCAGTGAGCGCCCACAGTCAACAGGCAGTTTATATTAAAAATGACATGAAACAAGCTGGTTTCGCCTTTCTTCTCCCCTGTCTCTGCAGCGGCGCTGTGTATTTATGTGTGTGTGTGTGTGTGTGTGTGTGTGTGTGTGTGTGTGTGTGCCGACAGTGGCACGGGGTGGGGGAGCCGTGCCGACAGTGGCGCGTTGCGTGGCACACGGTGGTCGACATGAGTGGCACGGGGGGGGGCGCGTGGCGTGGTTGCGCGGGGCGCGTTGCGTGGCACACGGTGGTCGACATGAGTGGCGCGGGGGGGTGGCGTGGTTGCGGGGGGCGCGTTGCGTGGCACACGGTGGTCGACATGAGTGGCGCGGGGGACGCGCGGGTGGCGCAAGGTGGTGGACGTGGGGGGGGGGGTGTTGAAGCCGCTTTAATTAAACCAATATGTGTGGTTGCATTTAATTGTTTTTAAACTCAAAATATTTTCTAAATAACGAAATATAAAGTTATTAGTGGAGAAAAGGCCGTCTGGATGACAGCAGACTGACGCTCCTAAAATATACGACAGGTCTGGACCACACGTAAATTTTGTTCGTATCTGAAAAAAATCCTAGGATACGAAAACATTGTTGGATGCCGCAAATGATCCCAAATCACTCGCACGCACAGGATAAGAACAAATCTGTGCGTACGAACGGTTTGTGCATGAGGGCAAATGTTCTGTTCCACAACCGCTAACTTACTCATACTTGGGGATCTCAACATTAATGTTGATACACCTACTAATCATCTAGCTGCTGAATTTCTTCAACTTTTGGACTGTATGGACTTGGAACGACAATACAAGCTTCCAACACATTCTCGTGGTCACACCTTGGACTTAGTCATTACAAATAGAATAGAATAGAATATATCTTTATTGGCATATTTGCACCGAGGTACAAAACATTGCAATTGACGCGCGCACCATCCTAAGAGGGACGTACGCACGGAAAGCCTCAGCAATAATTAAATTGCGCCGCCAAACAATCAGATATGGAAAAAAAAGGAACATACAGTCGGATAATCATTGGTATTCAAAAAAGAATCTAATAATAATAATAATAATGAATTCAATTTATAACGCACTTTTCATTAATGAAAATCTCAAAGTGCTACAAAGTGCAACAGAATTAAATGTCAATAAAACAAGTAAAACAAGTAAAATCAATAACAGTATCAACTAAGATCAAAAGTAGAATCATGAGGAGGTAGAGTATGCTCGGTTGAAAAGAAAGGTCTTCAAGCCGCTCTTAAAGTCAACCACAGACTGTGGGGCTCTCAGACAGTCAGGAAGAGAGTTCCACAGGTGGGGGGCAGCCACACTGAAAGCCCGGTCTCCCATGGTCCTTAATTTGGTTCTCGGAATGTGAAGGAGATTACTGTTCTGTGACCGCAGCGACCGGGTGGATGAGTATGGAATAAGAATATCCTTCAGATAATCTGGTGAAGCTCCATGTAAGCATTGATGTGTAATGAGAGCAGTTTTGTACTGAATTCTGTAGGCGACAGGAAGCCAATGAAGGTTATGGAGAATGGGCGTAATATGTTCAAATTTACGAACTCTCAACAAGATCCTTGCTGCACTGTTTTGAATATATTGAAGTTTCTGAAGGTTTTTGCCAGGGATTCCAACAAACAGGGAGTTGCAGTAGTCGAGCCTGGAGGAGACAAAAGCATGGACGAGCTTCTCAGCATCGGAAAAAGTTAGGGATGGGCGAAGTCTGGAGATGTTTCGAAGATGGAAGAAGCAAGTTTTAAACAGAAGCTTAATGTGATTTTCAAATGTAAGATTGGAGTCCATTTTTATTCCAAGATTAGTAACAGAGGTGGAGAGGGGGATGTCTTGTCCAGAAAAGGAAACGGTGACAGCCCGTCTTGTACGTGGCCCCCAAGCAGAACTGCAAGACGCAGCGCACAAGACGGGCTGTCACCGGGGATCACAACGGGAGTGCAGCCAGAAGGTGTGCAACCTTTTTTCACTCAACGGGGGGGTAAAAGACGTAAGACAGAAGTATAAACCAACCTTAAGGCCCAGGCAGAGCTCTGCGTAAGGCAGTATGCCACTGTACGCCGTACGTACGCAGAGGCACAAGCGTAGTCCCGCAGGGCACGAACGCGCAAAGCTCAATTTTTACAACCACGTACGCGAGGCGTGTTGTCTCACAAAAAACTGCCCGGCGCCGGACTGTTTTGTATGTGACACAAATTTATTAAATTCCCCTTCTTCATCCCTGATCTGGACTTTTCTTTTGTTTTTTGCCAAAAGTCAAGTGATCGCTTCCTCCTCCGTTGACTCCATGACTGAAATGATAAATGTAATAAATAAATAAATGTCACATTTTTGTCATCTGTGTATGTTTCCCATACAAGATGAAATTCGTCTCTGCATTTAACCCAACCACCACCAGGTGGTGCAGTGGGCAGCCATAGAAAGCGCCCGGGGAGCTGGGGAAATAGGTGAGAAAAGAATGAGTTTGTCACGAGCGAATTAAACTCGTGTCCTACGTGGCTTCGCGAGGTTCTACAGATTTCCTGGTGGGCTGTGGGCTGCAGAACCAGCGCTCCCTGTTTTTATTTTTTAGAACTTTTTATTAACATATAAAATTTAGAACACCGCAGCGGCTGCAGCCAGAGCCAGCTCGTGCCTTTTTTCCCCCCCACCCGACCTGTCAATCAATTTAGTAGGCGTGTCAGCAAATGACCAATCAGCGACCTCAGTTTGTCCCGTAGGTAAACGCTCTGTGTGCAGCTGCTCAAATTACGACAAGAATTTGGAGCGAAAACGCGAGCATTTTACGCGAGAACGAATGCAGAGCTGTGCTGGTGAACGCGTGCGCACAAAACGCGCGCGTCGAGCGCCGTTCGACCAAACGCAGAGCTCTGCCTGGGCCTTTAGATCAACATGTTCCTGTCAGAGAGAGGACAGTTGCCTTTTCACACTCAGCTCCCTGGTTTACCCCAGAGCTGAGGAAAATGAAGACAGCTGGTCGAGTGCTTGAGAGACGCTTCTTGGCTTCTGGTCTGCTAGTTCACAAGATAGTTTATATGGATCATCGTAAAATGTATGCTAGGTCCCTCAAAGACTCTCAATCTTTATTCTACTCATCTATAATCTCTAATAACCCTGGTAACTCCAAAATACTTTTTTCAACCATCACTGACCTCCTTTAGCCACGAACAACATCACTCACTGACTCCACCAATGATCTTTGTAATAAATTTATCTCCCTTTTCCAAAAGAAGATCCAAAAAATCAGATCAGCCATCACCACTTCACCCCCTGCCCTTTCTCTGGCTGCAAATGTACAGCTTGGGAACCCTCACCCCTTCTGCTTTTTCCCAGAGGTCTGTGTGAAGGAAGTTGAATCCACTGTCAGGGCCATGAAACCCTCCACATGTGCTCTTGACCCCTTCCCAACAGCCCTAGTCAAGGCTAACATTGCCTCTCTCAGTCCTCTTATCACCACCATAGTTAATCAATCTCTCCAATCTGGTCATATTTCCCCTGTCTTGAAGTCAACTATAATTAAACCCCTTCTTAAAAAAACCTACCCTCGATCGGTCCGTGTACATTCAGGCAGTTCGTTTTTTCATTTGAAACAAAAAATGAAATAACAAAAAAAACACTTGTTTTTTCGTTTTTCGTTATTGAACCAAAACAAAAAAAGGGATTACAAACCGTTATCCGATTTCCGATTTTGTGCACAAAACGAAAGGTCAGTTTCGATTTTGTAATTTCTTTTATTGACAGCGGATATGACCCGGAAGTTCTCTCTGCCCCGCAAATGTGACGTGGCGAAGCATTTGTGTGCACATTTAAGAGTGTAGAATGCATTTGAGCATATTTACACAGAACAAACTTTGTATTGTTTAAAAAAACTCTTAACAACAGAGAAAAATCTGGGAGATCGATACCGCGGCCCAGTTACATCAGTGTAATTATGATGAAGATATTATTGTGCTTTTATTGTGAAAAGACAACGGAGGGAGGGAGGATGTTTGCTGTTACACAGAAACGTTGTTGTCCTGTCAAGTTTTGTTGTATAATGTGAAGTATTACAGTCAGAACTCAGAATTTGGATGAAATTCTGACTTGGATTCAACTGAGCAACTTTTCACCTCCGCATCATCATCATGGCAGCTATTCACAACAACAGTGAGTGAAAACTTTACATTCAGCAGCATTCTGTTTGTTTGTTTGTTTGTTTCATATTTAGTCAGTCATACATGTGGTAGGCTACTTTTAAAAGTTTGTAAGGTGACACATTAAAATGCTTATTGTAGGTTTTAAATACTGTATACAGTAGCAGTGTTTGTAGCGACGAAGAACGTAGAAACACCTCGTGGTTATGTTTAATATTTTAGGTTTAGTTGAACAGTTAACATATTCATATAAGAGGTTTTGCATAAAAAATATGACCTTACAAACCTTTCTGTGCCTCACGTTTATGTTTTAAGGCCTCGGTGGCTGGATTTTTTAAAGCTCCTTCAGAAATGCAGTTATTTTCTTTAATGTCTATACAACAACATTAAACAATGTTCAACTATTCTTTTCTGACTTCAGAGACCATTGTGTGTAGAACTATGTACTGATTATTGAGAGACTGCTGTCTGTGAATACTAGTTTATTTTATGTATTGATCCAGTATGGAGCTGAACCTCTCCCAGGTCCTTTGTGTTGGTGTGCTGGAGACCATCACATGAGGCTCTTCCTGTTGAACCACAACTAGTACAACCCAGACTTTCACATCACAGCAGGTAAGATTGCATCAACAAAAAGAATAGTACTCAACAATATTCTTTGATGTAAATCTGTTGATTTTCTGTGGTTCTGATGAGGGAAGTGACAAAGTGGATGCAGCATTCAGCCCATAATGGACCCAGGAGACAGATGTCCTCTGCGTCCAGACCTACAACACCTGGACATCCAGGAGGGTGGACGAGGAGGTGGTGGAGTCTGAAGAAGTGTACAAGCAGCAGGATGAGGAGAAACTAGTTCTTAATGACACAGCTGCTCAGTAAAATTGAATTTCTAGTAAAATTCTGATTTTGCAAGCACTCTGCAGAAGGGTCATGTGATGTTGTAACATGTCATGACAGCTGTTTTTTTTTTTTTTTACAATAATCTAAATTGAAAAGTTAAGTATGTTAAATCGAATGATATATTTAAATTAGTGCTGGGAAAAGATTAAAAATTTTAATCTGATTAATCACACTCTGGGGATTGTGATTAATCAGATTAATCAGATTAATCACAATGCTTACTGGTAACTTTGTATGCTTGAAATGTAAGTATGACGGTGTTCAATAAAATGTTGAAGAAAACGTTTTATTGTCTCAAACCTGTTTTTCATACTCTGCAAGGTTTAAAGAAGTAATGTTTCAAACAATTTATAACATGTAAACAATAGAGTAAGCCCACAATATACATATATAGAAAAACATTTTTTCTGCATTTCAATTGAACCTAAAGTCCACTTGTGTAACATATTTACAGTCACATTTATCGTAACGTACTCAACCTTCAACCAGTCACTTAGGCAGACTAACTTGTTAACATTTTCAGATGACAGCGCTAAACTTTTTTTCTGCATTTCAAATGAACCTAAAGTCCACTTGTGTAACATATTTACAGTCACATTTATTGTAACCTCAGTTGCACGGGAGGCGAGCTGCTCTCTTCTTCTGCTGGCGGTTGGCAAACGACTTTAAGCGCATTACTGCCCCCACTAGACTGAAAGCGAGATTAATCTTCATTTTTATAATATTAACTGATTAATCATTTTACATTAATCTCATGAGTTAACGCTTTAACTTTCCCAGCATTAATTTAAATCAATATGAGATTAGCTTGTGAATTTAAAAGGTGTTCTAATATGTTAAATAACAGCACATACAAATGTCATAAGTCACAAATGTTGCAAAATGAGTCTACTTCAGAAAAATGTTTTTATTTCAATAGCAAAACTCATGTCATTTTAACTGACCAATATTCACAAAGATTGGTTATGGAGTTCATTGAATAAATTAAATATATTCAATATTATTGGGTAAATTTTTTGTCTTCTTCCTGAACAATTAACATGTACAAATATGGTCTGTAACAGTATTAGTAATTTAATTTACTTTTGATTTACTTCAAATGATAAATACATGTATAATCATTCAAACTTAAAATATTTGTTCCAAAACGAACAGGGATTTTTTCGGAACATTACTCCAGAGGGACAACAGATTCTGAGATGTTGGACAGTGCACAGCAAATTACAGCAATTTTGTCAACCAATGCTAGTGAGTCAGTGGATTTGACATCCATGTGCTCAATAGGCATTGCCCTACTCTGCAAAATCTGATACTTTCTCCTAACTAAGCCTATTACCCTTTCTACATGGATACGAACACTTGCAAGTTTTCTCGTTTGTTCAACTTCAAAAGCAGACAGCTGTTCTTTACCTTTTGTAAAATAAGGTGTCTTTAAAGAAGCACAGAAAAATCCCACACTGTCTTTAACAGTGAAGCCCCAATCTGCGAGCACGATGTCTCCAGGTAACAGTTTGTTCAAGATGCCACACTCTTCTGTTATTTGTTTGTCTAGTATAGTTTGTATAGTATTTTTATTTATTATTATTTTACCTTTGAATCGTTCATTTTCAGGGGCTGGTAAGCTTTCTTCACAGAGCTCATCTTCCAGACTGTTGGCCTCCTCCTCAGTGGCAGTGCAGAGAAGCTTCCGGGCCTTAGCTCTTTCCCTGCGTCGGAGGGATGCTTCTGTCCAGGCCTCTCGTTACTTCTCTGGTACCCCAGCTTAACAGTAGGGGCCCAGTCTTGGGAATGTACATCACCTGCTGCACTCGGACAACCTAAATATAAGACACCACTTTAAAGTCAAACAGGTAAATGCCTTTCCTAGCACTAAGCTAACCGCTAACAACATTAGCATTCTAATCTGATTTTTTCTGGGAACAACCAAGTGTTGAACCACTACACAAGCTAGGGCATAACAGATCTTACCTGGCATACGAACGCCTGTCTTTCTAGTAACTGTCCAATAAAATATCTGAAAATATGATTTAAACGATACGATCCTTACCTGTTACAAAGTGGTCGCTGCCTCCCTCCTCCCTCCCTCCATTCTCTTTTCACAATAAAAGCACAATAATATCTTCATCATAATTACACTGATGTAACTGGGCCGCGGTATCGATCTCCCAGATTTTCTCTGTTGTTGAGTTTTTTTAAACAATACAAAGTTTGTTCTGTGTAAATATGCTCAAATGCATTCTACACTCTTAAATGTGCACACAAATGCTTCGACACGTCACATTTGCGGGGCAGAGAGAACTTCCGGGTCATATCCGCTGTCAATAAAAGAAATTACAAAATCGAAACTGACCCGTCGTTATCCGTTTTTTCCATTTTCGTTTTGTGCACAAAATCGGAAATCGGATAACGGTTTGTAATCCATTTTTTTGTTTTGGTTCAATAAACGAAAAACGAAAAAACAAGTGGTTTTTTTGTTATTTCATTTTTTGTTTCAAATGAAAAAACGAACTGCCTGAATGTACACGGACCTCGATCCTCATGACCTGTCAAATTACAGACCCATTTCCAACCTTCCCTTCCTCGCTAAAGTTTTGGAGAAATTAGTCTCAGTTCATCTGTAACAATACAGCACTCTCATGTCCGTTATGGGATTTAAGCCTCTTCACATCTCTCTGAAACTCTGAGTGTTTACACTTTTCTTGAACTCTGAAGGAGACAAGTGGACACTATTTTGTTACAATTATTCTGAATTAATTGACACCAATCAATCAGAAAGAACTTTCTTTTAATGTGTGTTAATTCAGAATTGATCAACAGTATACTTTTGTCATTTAATGATGATCTGTTACTTGCATGAGTTTGACCCTTCTGCTGGTTTATTTCTGCAGAACAAGCGGGCTTTGAATCTAAGGCACAAGTTCAGGGTAAACTTTTAACTTGCAGCTTCTTTTGTGTTGTCTGTGAAGTTAGCCATAATATTCTCTGTGCTCACAAGCGGCCATCTGGCCGATTCTATAAACATTCATTCAACCTTTATTTAGTCAGGTAAATCTTTTGAACCTCATGGGCTCATTTACGAAAGCGACCTGCTAAAACTAAAGAACAATGAACAGCAATGGTAGAATTTCCTTAAACAAGTTTTCCTACTGTCCTTCAGAGACCTTCTGCCTATGGGGATGAAAAATCCATCCGTTATTTTGTTAAACCAACCAGTAGCCATTCAGGAGGTGGGCAGACTCCACCCTCCATATAAAGTCTTACTTCCGTTTTGACTTTGGTGTACGTTGGAGAGAACTAACTAAACAACTTGGTTTTCTCTGGAAGCTGGTGAATGTCCTGGTCAAATGTCAATTAGACCTACGTTCTCAGCCGGAGTTACAGTAAAGCCTTACTGTGCCTCATTCACTTATTTCTGAAAGAATTTGTTTTCTGAGAGTTTTATTTTGAAAGCTGGCCCTGTTCCTGCCGGAAGAAGCGCTCTTTTTGCTCGTCTGAATCAGCACACACGCGCGGAAGTCATTTGGACGTGAACTGGACAGCACAGTCCGTTAGTGTCCACAAAACTTCACCTCTTATCTCCAGAGACGTTCGTCAACAGGTAATGAGGCATTGATTGTGTTCTGAACGTGTGAAAAGTCCAGCTGAACTCGTGGTGGGAAATTGCCACCCTGTCTGCTCAAAATAATTAACTTCCTTTAAACTTAGCTTTCACTCTAATCCTTCCTCTTATTTCTTATTTTTCTTAAGCCATTAATCTGTTAAGTAAATGTACCAATAGTAAGTTAGACCCTAACTGTCTGTTTGTTTTTAATTTGAATTCTTGTCAAAGTAGTTAGTAAATCAGAGCTAATATCGATACAAATGTTTAATGTACTTTTATGATTGTTTCAATAAAAGGTCTATTTTCTGGAGGACCAACATAAGTTGAAGTCTCTCGTGAAATTACATTTATCTAGTCACAGTCAAAGCAATTTAATACCAGAAAAAGGGTGAACTCGCGAATATTGATGATGGATGTGTGTAGATAAAATCTGCTCAAACCTTTCATCTAAATTATAGGTAAGTCAGTAAACTGACCAATACGCCTATATTATTACACATCTACAAGACCATCTACATGATAATAATATACTGGACAAATTTCAATCAGGTTTTTGAACAGCTCATAGCACTGAAACCGCTCTTATCCGGGTCACAAATGACCTGTTGGTCACTGCAGACCGTGGTTCCTCTTCTCTCCTTATTCTTCTTGATTTTCGGCAGCCTTTGACACGGTTGATCATTATATTCTGCTCCAATGTTTACAGCATTTTGCAGGGCTTACTGGCACTGCCCTAGAGTGGTTCCGATCATACCTGACAGACAGAACAGAGTTTGTCTCCATTGGGCATGCCAAGTCATTTAGCCATCCTATTTTTTGTGGTGTGCCCAAGGATCAGTCCTAGGACCCCTCCTTTTTAACTTGTACATGGTACCACTTGGGTGTATTATCAGCAGCTATGGGGTCTCATTCCATTGCTATGCTGATGATACTCAGCTGTATATTAAACTGGGTAGCAATGTGTCTGAGACCCCATCTACATCTACATCATCTTCTTCAGCTTCTCCATTTTCTCCACTCACTTCTCTTTCCACGCTCACAGCGTGGAAAGAGGAGATAAAGGCATGGATGCAGCAAAATTTCCTTCACCTTAACTGTTCAAAAATGGAAGCAATTCAAATTGGTGCTTCACATCAAATTCAACAACAAAAAATCCTCTGTATCACTTTCTCTGGCCAAAGCATTTCTCTTTCCAGTACAGTCGCCAATCTTGGTGTTATTTTTTGATCCACAACTCACCTTTGAAAGCCATGTAAAGCATGTCTGTAAAACTTCTTTTTTCCATCTTCGAAATATTGCAAAGCTTCGTTCTACACTGTCTTTCACTGATGCAGAAAAGCTCGTCCATGCCTTTGTCTCTTCCAGACGGGATTACTACAATGCACTTCTCTTCGGGATTCCTGGCAAGAACATACAAAAACTACAGTATGTCCAAAACAGCGTTGCCAGGGTCCTGATGAGAGTGCGTAAGTATGAACACATCACTCCTGTACTGCGTTCACTACACTGACTTCCTGTTTCTGCCCAGATTACTTACAAAATTTATCTGCTCACCTTCCAGTGTTTGTACATTACCTTATTTAAAAGAACTTCTCACCCCTCACTGTCCTTCACCACCACTCTCCGCTCTTCCAACACCCATCTTCTTCTCACTCCCAGGTCTCAGTCTCGCACAACGGGAGACCGGGCTTTCTCCTGCGCTGCCCCTCGGCAGTGGAACGCCCTGCCCTCATATCTGAGGGCCCCACAGACCGTGACGTGTTTTAAAAAAGGTCTTAGAACCTTTCTTTTTATCCAGTTTTTTAATGAATTGAATTGTGCTTTTGTTTTTATTGCACCCACAGTTTTTAATTGAGTATTTTATCTGCATTTTGTGAATTTTAAGTTTTTGATGTGATCATCTGTGAGGCACTATCCTCTTGGTTGTTCCTACTCTTGGTTGCATTTATGGTTGATTTTTATCTTGATGTTATTTAATGTTCATTCACTTTAGCACTTTGAGATCCGTTGTGTATGTAAAGTGCATTATAAATAAAAGCTATTATTATTATTATCATCATTACCATAATCAGTATTCCCATTGTTATCCCAAGTGTTGTCATTAGATAGCTAAATGGCTAAACTAGGCCCTGCTTCTCGTCTATGTTATTTGAAATTCAGCATGTGATGACTGTCTGCATTTTATGCCTTCAACTCAGCGCAATTATGGAAAGCATCAACATCAGATGGCGAAACTATAGCTTTAGGTATGAGCGCATGTTTGGGAGCTTAGGTTTTGTAGATTAGATTTTGAGACTAGATGAGTCAAGGCATTGATAGAAACATTCAGAGCAGCAGATTCCGTCGGGGCCGAGTCATTCAGGCTTGTCCAGACAAGTTGTGTACACGAAAAGGAGGACTTAGGCCCAGGTCCCTGTTCTACAGACTGTGAGTTCTGTCTTTGTTGCTCAGCCTCTGCTACGTCGGCATCATTGTTTCGTTGGGACTTTTGGACAAATTCAGACCAGCAGCAGCTCATGTGAAAGTCCACAGCTGATGGTCAGAGTGCAGATTGGGTTCTCTCAGTGGCTCTGAGGTTCAGCTGCAGCTGTCATGTTGACCCCGTATGAAGTTCACGCCATGTGTTTGGAGGCAGCAACAGACTTGGTTTCTGTGTCATTGTCTGGGCTGGCCTGCGCTGAGCAATCCGCCACATGTTTGGACTTTGTGTGCAGTTTTTGAGTTGACGTTTCCTTGCTGTAACTTGTGCTTTTTCTGTTAAAAGGATGTAAACTATGTGGCCTGTGGGATGCCCGTTTTCACATTGATTACATGTTTTCTATGTCCAGCTGTTTTTTCAGGGCAACTCTTTCAATGCAACCATCAAATCATAAAAGTCATTGATGGAAAGTGTGAAAGCACCCAACTTTGTCCTGAAGTTTAACGTACAACATGTTTGCCAGAAATATTTTTGTTTCTTTCCTGCTTCTGGTTGTGTTTTTTTTTTTTTACCCCAGTCTTCATTTTTTTGTCCTGTGGTAAATCTTGAGGTTATTGGTTGATCATGTAGTGCCTCAGCTATGCTAAAAGCGCAGCATGGCTTTGGAAACAAACATACATCCCACCCCTCCCTCCTGGCACAGCCATAACAAAAGGAGTCAGTGGGCAAAAGCCACAGCACTCCGACAGAACATCTGCCACTCCTTTAGGGAAAGGGACACAGCTCATTTATGCCACAACCTATTTCCCTTTACTTACGTCCTAAAAACTAATTTCTCAAGACTTTGTTTTAAACTTTTAAACCTTATTGTCTCAATTTCCATGTGCTGGAGCTATGCCAGCAGCTCGTTGTGGTCAGTCCACTATTTATGGTAAATGGACTGCACTTATACAGTTTTTATCCACCTTATTCCTGAGGGGGTCACTGTAGAAGCGATTATGGGACTTACTTCCGTTTCACACCGGAAGTAGAAGTTCTGCACTGGCTCCTTCGTTGTTTACTTGCTAATCTGTACGCGTCGTTGAAGTTCTGTTTTCTGTTATTTCGAGCTAATATTGTCACGAAGATGTCCTTGCGGAGCTCGGGTACCTGTTGCGCTGTTCGTGGCTGTACGAATAATCAGACGAAGCTGAATTTGTGGCTGCAAAGTTGTGTGTGTTGAACAGGCTCCGAAAACAAAAACTTGCATCCACTCATTCTCAATCAGTTCATCTGGACAGTTTCTTTTTAGTAGAAACGTTTCACCCTCACTCCAGAGGGCTTCGTCAGTCAGAGTAGTCCCAAGCACACTGAAGTTACCCCACCAAGTAAACAACTTAAGTGGACCAACCAGTTTGCTGTAGCCAAGATGGTTTCTGGGGGCTGTCCTGTCCCTCGTCGACTCCTCCCAGGCAGGCAAACTTGCATCCTTCTTTGTGGCTGGGCTACGAGAAACCACCTGAAAAAAGACGCTGTATCCTCCAGAGGATCGAGAACACCAGGTATGATTTAAGAGACAGCTTTTAGTGTTATGATTTTATGTAGTCAGTGATTAAATGATACTAATATTTTCGTTCATAACTGGCAAATAAACACACGCACCTATATATGTATGCTGTGTGTGCGTTTATTTATACATATCTATCTATATATATATATATATATATATAATATATATATGTGTTTATATATATATATATATATATATATATATATATATATAAATATAGGTGTGTGTGTGTGTGTGTTCATAAATGAACCCTAAAGTTTGTATACTGTACTTTTACTTTCAGATGGGCTTGATGAGAGTGTGGAGCTGCTCA
>JBBPBX010005737.1:60889-70907 GCA_038048925.1 Garcialebias charrua | reverse complement strand
TATATATATATATATATATATATATATATATATATATATATATATATATATATATATATATATATATATATATATATATATATATATATATATATATATATATATATATATATATATATATATATATATATACACATATATATATATATATATATATATATATATATATATATATATATATATATATATATATATATATATATATATATATATATATATATATATATATATATATATATATACATATATATATATATATATATATATATATATATATATATATATATATATATGTATATATATGTATATATATACTATATATATATATATATATATATACATATATATATATATATATATACATATATATATATATATACTGTATATACTACTGTATTGACTACTACTATATACTATTGTATTGACTGTATTGTATATATAATACTACTGTATTGACATCATTCAGCATCACATCCATCCATCCATCCATCCTTCATCAGCAAATGAAGTCAAACATGAACACTTCTGAAAGAGCAGCAGCTACAGCATTGACATCAATCAGCAGCAAACCAGCAGCAAATCACATACATCAGAAACATGTTGCAACCATAGTGACACCAGTGCCTTGGTGTGCAGTCCATGTCCACGTGCATGAAAAACAAGTCCATGAGCTCTAAGAAAGCTCGAAGCAGAAGAAAAAGAAAAAGAATTCCCTTACTTTGATTGAAGTGTAGGTAGACAGTCTGTATGATGTTTTTCTCAAGTTCAAACCTGGATCACATGGAACTGCTTAGCCATTGCTCAACCATGAATGATGGGGAGCATTTGAGGCCAGGTGTGAGTTCAGGTGTTCTGTTGGGGAGGTCAGCTGCCTGAAGAACTTGCATCCACTTCTCTGCTGTTTCCTGGGACTGCCACCTTTCTTTCTCCTGAGGTGAGGTGGTCTATCAGGCTGTTTGCAGTCACACATTCCTCATACAGCTCATCCATACATGTTTAGCCTGCCAAAAGGTGTTAAAGTTCATTAGTGACACATAGCCTAGGTTATGTAGTGATAAATAAATGGAAAAACGTGTATTGTTTATATTTATAAATTTAGCATTGTGTGTAAACTACATTTTGAAATGTATTTATTAATTACCTATATGAACTGTGATTTTTTTAAAGATGGACAAGGTTGTATGTTTGCATAGTGTAAAGTAAATTTATTTATTTTTATTTTATTTATTAAAATTCATTCATTTCACTAAAACAAAGTCAACAACTCAATAAAAAATAAAAAACATACATTCAAAATAAAATGAAAGGCAGCAGATGAAGAATAATCTTATAATCTCTGCCCCTTTTTTACCCAAATAAACTCACAACAATGATTTATCAAAGAACAAAATTAATTGCATCACCAAATGTAAGATTACATCAACTTTAACAACTCAAATAAATTCTTATGTTATTTTTCATATTCCTTCAAAAAAATCACTTTTAGCAATCTCTTAAATTCACAATTATGTACTTATTTGTACGTGTCAATTGTACACTTTTGTTTATAACTATCAATAATTAAACATGGTTCACCACTACAAATTATTGAATTTTTACCTGCCAACCAGGTGAAGACTTTCAGTGATCTTCTCCACTTCTTCAAGGGTTCTCCTGGTTTTGTTCTTTTTCACGTTTCTTATGTGTCCAACTGCAGAAGCATGCTGTTTCACATCACACTGTCCACCATGGGCTACAGAAAAAGTATGCTTGCAAACAGTACAGTTCGCTTTGTAGCCTTTATCATTCACGCGTTCCAGCCACACATGACATCCTCCCGTCCATCTTACAGTAAGGTCTGTTAGCATGTTACCTCGTTGCTCCTCCGGTCCAGCTCCTCTGTTTCTGCCGTCTGGTGACACCAGCCACCCGTCCATCTTACAGTAAGGTCTGTTAGCATGTTAGCTCGTTGCTCCTACGGTCCAGCTTCGATGTTTCTGTCGTCTGGTGACACCATTCCTTTTCCCACTCGACTCTGTATTTTTGCAGCCGTTTCTTTTTTTTTCCTGGGGGGAGTAGGCTCGAAGGTGATCTATGTTCACTGTTTAAATCCCCTGAATGCTTGCCGCTCGCGTCCATGCTGTCTTCTTCTTCAAATCCTGTCGCGCCGTGTCTTCCGTAAACTGCCAAGACTGGACCAATGAGATGAGCCGGATTCTGTAGTTTCAATCACGTGTGTAAAAGGGCTGTCAGCTCATTGGTCACAGAGCAGAGCTGCTTCTTCTTCTTCTATTGTTTATTGGCGGTTGGCAAACTTATTTTAAGCACATTACCGCCACCAACCGGACTGAGTGTGTGCATTGCCGTCTGCTTCCAATCATACACGTCATGTCAACAAACTAAAAGACACTTATGAGTTGTTTTTGAAAAACAACTTTTTATTTTATTTGGGTTGGATAATAAGGAAAATTGAGGACAAAGCCTTGTTTTATCTACGTCTAGCGACAATAAAAAAAAAAAAAAAAAAAAAAAAACTTTTCTGCCAGGCTGAACTGCTCACTCCTGGCCAGCAGAGGGCCCCCTTGAGCTGTCGGGCCCCTGGGCACGCACCCGGTGTGCCCGTATTGTAGATCCGGCCCTGGCAGTACCACTTTTGTCTGCTAGGGTACACCGACCAGTCCCACCTCATGTGTCCGAAGGCAGGCTCCTCTGGTCGGACTGACTCTGTCGCTGCCCAGCCTCCTGCTCTGGAGGTATGACTTCTGTTAGCTCAGTGTTTGTTAGCAAAAACGGTTACTATTTATCTAAATAACTCATGAACTACATGACAGATATTTATGAAACTTACAGAACTTAATTACTTGGTGGTCCTTTACAAAAGATTAGCTGCAGGAGATGTTTAGAGCTAAAAAATGTTTTGATCTTTTAGCATCGTTCTTTGTTATTAGCGGTTAGCTACCGTAAACGGATGCTATTAAGATAAATAACTCATTTGATCTACAGGATAGATTTTTATGAGGCTTACAGAACGTAATTACTTGGTGGTCATTTACAAACTTTGACCTGTATGAGACATTTGAGCTAAAATTCGATTTATTTATAATTTATTTTCGCAGCGCACGCGATGGTTTGGAAGAAGTCAAAGCGAAACAATTTAAATCCAGCAGATTTGACCATTTCGTGAATTTATTAAGGAACGGTTAAGCTCAGGAACCCTTGTGCTATAATGTCAGCTAAGAAATATTTTTTTTTTCAGCAAACAAATAATTGTTTTTACCGTGTTAATCTTGTAAAGTCCTTCCGTGCTCGCTCGCTTCTGTGGCCGCCATTTTCAGCAGGGCAAATGAGGCGCTGACGCGTCGCGTAGCGGTGACGCATAATAGATGCAACCTAAATAAAGGTGCGATCTGTTTATGGATTTTTCCAATTTATTCCCAATAATTGGACAAAGCGATCTATATAACGGAGCAACCATTCAGGCGGAAAAATACGGTATCTTGCTATTAAAAAAAACAAAGATGACTCATTCACATTACATAGTAACCAATTTGATACCCAAGCAATCCTCTGGGTTTCTGGTGCAAAACTTCAGTTAGACTATGTTAGCTTTAAACGTTGAATTGAAAAAAATATAAAGTAAAAGCTATACATGTCTATACATGTGCAGAGAGGGAGGGAGTACAACTACCGGTACTTGTGGTAGGACTGACAGTTGTACTAAAAGGAACAATCTGTATCTATGGTTGTTTTTTTTCATTGGGGATGCATGGTGGGATGTGGCTTTCATTCCAATGGAGGGAGCTCTTTCACCCCTTCCACCTGCCCCCACATCCCAGATTCCAGTTCCACTTCCTGCCCTCCCTCCCCATCCTCATCTTTGTCACACATCATTGCCCCACTAAACACTGACAATTGCTGACAAATGGACTGCACGGCTTGCTGTGTGTCAGTTGCCCCAGGAGACAGTGGCAGACTCGGGGCAGTGAAGAGAAGAGCAAAAAGAAGACGGGAGCAGGGAGTCCTCGCAGCAGCAAGGCGCCTGGCACAGGTGGTTGAAAATCAATACTGATCCGGCTCCTGATTGGGTCTGACAGCACAAGAGCAGTGGAGTGTGGGAATCCTCTGTGTGCCACCCACAGCAAGTTTGAATGAAGCAGAAAAAGCAAAGGGGAGAAAAGCAGAGGCTGGGGAGCATGGGACACACGTTATTCCACATTATTGTCATGACATTTTGACAAGACACAATCAGAAAGCATGCAGGTATAATAAAGGGCACATTAGCAGATGGCATGTAATAATAATAATAATAATAATGAATTCAATTTATAACGCACTTTTCATTAGTGAAAATCTCAAAGTGCTACACACATTGAATGCCACACACATTCATACACCGGTAGCGGCAGACTACCATGCAAGGTGCTTTCCAGTCCTACCGGGAGCAACTCGGGGTTAAGCGTCTTGCCCAAGGACACAACGACACATGGTGTGGCATGTGAACAATTACAGTCCAGATTTTGCATGTTGCAGTTGCAAATGTTAGGAAACTACAGTCAAGAGAAAATTACATCAGTCAGTGTTAAGAGAGCAGTGCTGACAGTGGCTTGTTGAGCTTTTAATAGGTTGTTTTCTGGGCAAGTGCAAATAAGTACTCATGTGTTTATGAACAGTTGATGGCATGCTTTCACAAATACACACTTTCTTTGTTTGTGTGCACATTCATTTCACTTCCAGAGTACAAACACGCGAAATTGTGGCTCGGCAAGAACTTTGCCGCTGCTAAGTTCCAACATAAGCAAACAACGAATGTATATGTTATGAACTTCATTTGTGGTCCAAGGTAGCTTGGTGGCCAGTGTTGCAGTCTTGTTATCCTGAGGCTGCAGGGTTGAGCCCAGGTTGCATCAGGAAGGACATCTGTTGCAAAACAATTGCCAGATCTTTTGTGCCATGTTTGCTTGCTGTGGCGACCCTTGCAGAGAGAAGCAGCTGAAAGAACAAAACAACACAGACTTCTCATTTGTCTTGATTCAAATCAGTGCTGATTGACAAAAGTATGTGACTCAGAAGTTTGAAGCTAGGGGTTGAACGAGTACATAATTTTAAAGCTCAACAGTAACATAATAATACTCGAGTAGAGCTCGAGTAGTTGATGATGTCATAAGATCTCAAGATGCAAAAAATATTAACTAATTAAAACCGCAAAAAAAAAAAAAGTAATTTATTATTTACAAAAAAAGACCAACAAAACATTGGGAGCATATATTAGGCTCCTACCATTTATCTTACAGCAAATAAGTCACAGGAAACCCAAAACTGTTAGTTATTATTATTAAGCTGCAAAAGTGAAAAAAATGTGCGGTACGTCAAAAATGAAACTAAAAACAGTGGGGCGGTTGACCACCCCGCACCACCGCCTGCGGTGCTGCGCATTAGGTTTAGTTTTAGAGATTAATATGTTAGTAGGGTTTTATAGGTTTAGAGATTAATATTTTTTGCCTTTTATTTGTGAAACAAGGTCAGTGGAAGCTGGTTCTGGTTCGGTCATTGGACCCGATGTTCCACCACATTCTGTGACCTGCAACAGTTCATGCAACACCGCCCCCTACGGTCACAATATACAGTGGTCACAGAATATGGTGTAACACCAGTTCGCAACGCGCTCCAAACAGGAAGTTGATTCATTTTCTGTTCTGTAACTGGGACGTGATGACGTCACTATATGAATACTCAACGTGAAATTTAAAAACTCGATGGAGGTCCAAGTAATCCATGTGTCGATTACTCGAGTAGTCTGTTAAAGCCCTATTTGAAGCTGATTCAGTAAAATCTGCAATTTGCTCATCCATTTGACAATGATGTATCTGAATTTTGGTGATGTTCCCACCCACCATTCCCCTAGTGAGAGGCCCCTCCCAAACATGACAGTACAAATTAATCAGGATCCTAGACAAACCTTCAACCTCCTGTGACAATAGGATTTCCCCCAGCCTCTCTTTGGCCTCACCCGTACAGCTATATCAACAACTTCATCCCATGCCATAATATGTTAATTCATGCATTAAACATTAGCAAATGTTGGTGTCGAACCAGCAATGCATGTGCGCTTGAGTCTTTGCTTTAAAAGAGATATTTATGTAGAGGAGAATGTGCTTTATGAGGTGCAGGGGTCTCAGCAGGAGGTTGTGATCAGCTGTTTGAAGGTTGCCATCTTTTTTTTGCAGAAATTGTTGGGGGTGGCGGTGCGGATATGTCGGCCCTATGTGTGGGAACCCTGTGCTCGTCACTTCTCATACATTGTTCTCTGGCTCCTACAAACCGTTAATGCCACAAAAGATGCTCGGGCTATTGTGACTCAGGGACAGCTGAGGGGCGGGGGAGCCCACTGGGGCGGCGGCAGGCCACGGAGAAGAGCTTCTAGCCTGACCCGATCCTGGTCTAGAAGCCTTGGTTACGAACCCCTCCCTTCCATTCCTCTTCTCTCCTGTATTTTCTCCCCTTTCCTCAGCTCTTCTCTTTCTTGGTCTTCTCTCGTTACTCAGCTCTGCCACTTAGAGCCTCTCAAGTGGATTTAACTGGGCTGCATTTAGGGATAGCTGATGCTTATCATACAAAAGAATTAAACCAACTTTATGTCAGAGCTTTCTCTTCTGGACCACTATGGCTGAGCTGGGAATTTATGAAGTAGGGCTTAGGTGATGTTATATTTTCATTAGACTTCTGATGGCTAAAGGGGCACCAATGGCAAGAGCTCTGGGTGTTATTGTGATGCAAATCCTGATTGTTTCTTTAATTAAAGCAGTGGTGGGAGGAGAGGGGAAAAGGAGTGAAGCTGACACTGACAGAACTGCATGTACTTGCCCTAGACAAGAATTTTCACATCCAATCCTACACTGGAGATCTGGGGCTTTGGGGGATTTAGATGTTTTTGAAAGACTTAGTTGGTTTGACGGATTGAGGTTGAGTGTTTGAATCTGTGACACAGATCTTTCATATAAAGTGAGAACATATAATTTAAACTGAACTCAGAAGATCAGTCCTACTTGACTAAATAAGGCAATCTGTTTGGCAGTGGTCCTGTTTAGATTAATGTTAAACTGGCATATGTGGACTGATCATTTATTTTTGAGGATGTCCTATTATTTCACAAGAATAGTATTTTTTTTCCCCCACACATCATGTTTAAAACGGCAGTATTAGAGCCAGTATCTCACAAAGTTGCAACTATTAGACAAGTTGGCAATTCAAATTTGCACGGAAATTGTGACATACTGTACTGTAAACAGGCGAGTTTTAGTTGCAAAATTTTGAGGGGTTTTGATCAGCAAACTGTGCCACAAATTTTAAAAAGTCATTGTCTATTTTTGTGTGCATTGCTTACCCTGGTTCAAATCCTGGTTCAGGGGCCTTTCTGGGTGGAGTTTGCAGACAAAAACATGCATGTTGGGCTGATTGGTAACTCTACATTGTCCCTATGTGAGAGAGTGAATGGTTTGTCTCATTTGTCTCTATGTGGCCCTGTGATGGTCTTGTGACCTGTCCATCGTGTACTCTGCCTCGCACACACTGATGGCTGGACATGGGCACCGGCAACCCCTGTGACCCAAAAAGGAAGAAGCAGGTAAAGATAATGGATGGATGGATGGATGAGTCAGAGAGAGAGTCAGAGAGTCTTTATTGTCATTTGCACCGCATGTGGTACATGTGATGAAAACGAGATTATGTACACGAGGTCCCAGTTACATCCAACAACAAATGAAAGAGAAAAACAGTAATAACATCTAGAACTAACTAAGAAAAACATCAACTAGTAATACACTAAGCCTAATATAGTGGGAATAAACAGCAGCACGAACATGAGTTTGTATGAGCAGATGGTCACAGATGAACACAGATGAACACAGCAACAAGAAAACAGATCAGCATCAATATGATGTGATATTTTGCAGTGTTTATTTTTTATTTTATTTTTATTTATTCATGAGTCTAACAGCCTCAGGGTAGAAGCTGTTCCTCAGTCTAGTGGTTCTACACTTGATGCTCCTCAACCTCCGTCCTGAGGGGAGTGGGGCAAAGAGTGAGTGTGCTGGATGAGTGAGGTCTTTCATGATGCAGGTGGCTCTTTTCCTGCATCTGGAGGTATAAATGTCTGTGATGGTGGGGAGACTGACTCCAACAGACTTCTGTGCAGCCTTCACCACTCTCTGCAGAGCTTTCCTCTCTTCAACTGTGCAGCCTCCATGCCACACGTTGATGCTGGAGCACAGGATGCTCTCCACTGCACACCTGTAGAAGGAGGTGAGAACTGGGCTGCTCAGACCAGCTCGTCTCAGCCGTCTGAGGAAGTAGAGTCTCTGATGACCTTTCTTGATCAGGCTGGTGGTGTTGTTGCTCCAGCTGAGGTTATCATTCATGTGTACACCCAAGTATTTGTAGCTGGAGACCACTTCCACTGCAGACCCACCTATGTTCAGTGGGGCATGGGTGTGTTTGTTCCTTCTGAAGTCCACAATCATCTCCTTTGTCTTCTTCACATTCATGTGAAGATTATTCTCTTTGCACCAGCTCTCCAGGTGTTCCACCTCCTGTCTGTAGCTGGACTCATCATTGTTTGTGATGCATCCCACCACCGCTGTATCATCTGCAAACTTAACAATATGACAGCCTGGAAGTGTGGCTGTACAATCATATGTGAGCAGAGTGAACAGAAGGGGGCTCAGCACACATCCCTGAGGAGAGCCAGTGCTGAGGGTTATGGTGGAGGAGGAGAAGTTGTGGATCTTCACGGACTGTGGTCTGTCTGTTAAGAAGTCTAGTACCCAGTTACAAATAGAGGGGCTTAGTCCAAGTGTAGATAGTTTGTCTATCAGAGTTTGGGGGATCATGGTGTTGAAAGCAGATGTGAAGTCCACAAAGAGCAGACGCACGTATGAGTCCTTCTGATCCAGGTGGGTGAGAGCAGTGTGGACCACGGAAGAAATGGCGTCCTCTGTTGATCGGTTCTCACGGTATGCGTATTGATGAGGGTCCTCATTGATGTTGACGGTTGCCTTGATGTGGGACATGACCAGTTTCTCAAAACATTTAGCGACTATCGGGGTGAGGGCCACCGGTCTATAGTCATTCAGACCAGTCACTGTGGAGCTCTTTGGGACTGGGATGATGGTCGCGGTCTTCAGGCAGGTGGGAACTGACTCCAGTGCAAGTGAGGTGGTGAAGATGTCAGCCAGCACCTCACAGAGCTGGTCCGCACATTCCTTCAGAACTTTCCCTGGGATGTTGTCTGGTCCGGTTGCTTTATGAGGATTAATCTTTCTGAGACTGCCTCTCACTTCTGCTGCGGTCACTCTGAGATGCTCTTCATCTGGTGCTAGCTGGTCTGTTTGGATCATCAAAAAGATGGATGGATGGATGGAGTTTGAGTGCGGCAGTAAACCTGTAAACAGTAGAACATGTGTGAAAAATAGTCCTAATGGATGAAATCTTTTGGGAGGGAGTGAGCAAGCTCTGTACCACAGGCCAGCAATAGACCTTTTACCAGTTGACGTCATCACGCAAAGCTCGCCTGAAACGAGCGTTCTGATTGGACGGCAAAAAGCCCTAACCGGATGCAGGGGCTCGGGAAGGGGCCGAGGAGCTTCGTAATGATAGAGAGTTGTAATTTAGAAGCTTGTTTTCTTAAAATATTGAACAACCACTGGTCAAAATGCCTGAACATTGTGCCGCGGATACTAGAGGAGGTGACTGTGTTCGCTGATGGAAAATGGGGAACTCCTTCAGGCTTTTAGCGAACGTCCAGCAGGGTGAGTAGTTGTGTGTCGTTGTCAACAACCTGTATTATCCAAGCGTCAGAAATAAATGTTTTAAATTTCTCACACCAATACTTCTGATATTTAGACTGATTTGGTTATTGTTACAGGTTTAACATCTTCTGTTAGCTGCTATAACTAGCACCATGTCTTCATAAGAGCTGTCAGTGTTAGCACAGTAACAAAAACATGACGTTTGAGTCGGTCACACCAGGTTTTAAATTTCTCAC
>JBBPBX010005737.1:44453-56147 GCA_038048925.1 Garcialebias charrua | reverse complement strand
GAAATACATTTGCATTGTAATAAATGAAACAGATTTTGTGTAATTACTGTGAATAACTTCATAAATATATATTTTTGCAGGTAAACATGTTGCACAGAAATATACTTTGGTTCACTGAAGCTAACTATGCTAACTTAATTAGAAGCTAACTAATTAGAAGCTAACTAAGAGGCTAACATGGACGTTTGTTGTTTGAAGTGCTTTTTGTCTGGTAAATTGGACCGCTTTTTAAAGTAACAAGGGATTTCAAACAAACTATAAAATTCACATTTTCTTTTTGTATCAAAAAGAGTCCGCTGAAGTAGTTTGTGCATCAGGTTGTTACTTTCTGAAGACATCCACCTAGAAGGAGACCCCAGGGACAACCTAAAACTTTCTAGAGTTTTTTATTTTTTATTTTATCATCTTTGGTCTAGGAATGAGTGACTAAAGATTCCCAATGTAGAGCTGGAAAGTTTTGCTGGGGAGAGGGTGTCCCTCTTGGAGTTGTTACCTCTGGCTACAGATAAGTAGTTGGACCGTGAGTACACAATTTCGTTCAACCTCATGTACCACATGTAATGTGAATTACAATGAAGAACCTTGGGCCTTGGCAAGTAGAAGAAAATGGATGGTTGGATGGATGGTTGGCTAGATGGATGGATGACAACTTTTGTGTTAAATAACACAAGAGGCAAAAAAGGCAAACCTCTTGAACTTCATTCCATTTTAACCTTACAGAACTATCTTACTTGTGCTTGGTTCACTTAAAATACTCACCAAAATAAACAAATAAATATAAAAACAGTATACAGTATAGTAAATTTACAGAAAGTAAATTTTCAGACTTGCGCATGACTCTATGAATCTGCTTTTAATTTTTTTTCCCTCCTTGCTGAAGCTCCTGGATCCATCATATCACATCTAATAATAAAAGCTCTCAGGCTCATAAATGCTTGCTGCAATGTGTGTAATGAGACATAACGGTAAACAATTTGCTTCTTTTAAACTGTCGGGAAATATAAAGTGGGCATATCAGTTTCTCAGCTGATCTAATAATAGTGAGTGTGTCACAGGAACTCCAACCCAACCAATGAGCAGAGCGCTTTTCCCATCGGAGGGCAAACAGTTAAAGGAAAAATGTGTCACAATACTAATACAACATACTAAAGATTTATGGGAAATTTGTACTTTATTTAAAACAAAATTATGGACATCTCTTTTGCAATGGGACTACAAGGGGAAAAAAACAGCTTATGTTGCCAAGTAAAGAAGAAAATCCAAGTGTGACATTAGGATTCCTGCTGGTCCCTGGCTCCAGTGTTAATTTTGTTGACTAATTATTTTCGTCGACTAAATGTTTTCATTGATTTGTCAACTAAGATTAGACTAAAACAATAAAAATTCTGATGACTAAGTAATGACTAAAACTAAATGATGTTTTAGTCACATGACTAAGACTAAAACTAAATTAAAAATAGCTGTCAAAATTAACACTGGTGTAGTTTTACTGTTAAAAGCAAGGTTAGACAAATAATGTTTGAAAAAAGTTTTATTTGTTGTTGTATGTATTGCATATTAAGATTAATATTATGGTTAAAACATTGTTTTGTTTTAGTAACTACAGAGAATTGATGAAAAGTTTTTACTATGTATAACTTAGTCGACTTAATTGACTGTAGATTTAGTCGACTAAATGTTTTCATTGATTTGTCAACTAAAATTAGACTAAAACAAAAAAAATTCTGATGACTAAGTAATGACTAAAACTAAATGATGTTTTAGTCACATGACTAAGACTAAAACTAAATTAAAAATAGCTGTCAAAATTAAAGTGCGACTAAACCCAAAATTAACTTTTTTTAGCTGATAAACTCCCTAGAATGTGTTTGAAATATTATCTAGCACTATGGCTGTGTTTATTTTCACATAATTGTGCATATCTGTGTAAATTGGCAATATTTGGCAATATTTGGTCTAAAACTGTGTTTACGGTAGTCCCTTGGGTTGAACAGAGGTTATAGCCTATATGCCACGGGGGGGCGTGACGTACTTCCGGCAAAATGCAACACCTACCCGCCACTTCCGGTTCCCATCCACCTCCGTTGTTGTTAGCGTTAGCTCCTAGTAGCAAACCATGACAACGAGCCGAAACGGGAAGCGGCCGCGCGCTACCGGCACTACACGTGAGTACCGTTGTGTCCGCCCACCGGTGGGAACAGCTGTTCCGCGGGGGGGTTTCGGCGAACATTTATCGCGGCTATCCGTAGGGGGAACGTCGCCATTATTTTATATGGTTTTATATGTGTATAGAGTTGTTATTGGTGTGTATGCTGATGTTTTATTAATTGTATTTAGTCACTTATGTTCGTGTCTTTCCCGCTAACCGGAAGTGCGCCGACTGTGTAATGACTGCCGAGGTGCTGGAACGGATGTCCGTGGCATATAGGCTATTGCACCTTAATTTTCATATTGGTCAGGACTGTTCACTCTGATGTGTCTTGTACACTCTGATGTCACACAGGTGGTTCAAGCAGAGCCAATCCCCTGCAGAGATGAGAAGTGCATACCTTATATGGAAGTGCTGCATTTCACTCCTGACAAGCGGTTTTATTTTTCTTTTCATTTTCATTTTTTTAGGCCTTTGGTTTTGGATGGAATGGGTGGAATGGATAAATACATCTACATGTTTATTCTTTGTTGTTGCTTGGTGTATGTTGTTGGCTAGAGGTTTAATTTGTTTTAGGTTGTTGCAGGTGGAGGCGTGAACAAAAGCACAACTCTACCTCCACCCTTCCTTGTCTCTCGACACGCCCATTTTCAGGGAAATTTTGGAAGGAGGAGTTACCGTCTCAACCTGGGTTTAGTCTCACTTTAACACTGCCTGGCTCTCCCCCTTCCTTTTGCCCCTTTTCCCCTAGGTGGAGCTGTATCCTATTGACTTTTCGTTAGTTTTTTTGGACTATAGAATAAAAAGGTATACTGTACCATGACAACTGCAAACTGCTGGAATACCATTGCCTCTGTTCACAGGAACACATTTTATACTACCAAGAACTGGGAGGTCCAAGTAAGGAGTTTCTGCTACATACAAAAGCCACATCTTGAATCTGGACAGAGATTTCCAGCTGACAACACGTACAAACCAAATGCCTTCTGGCAAAGATTTTATGATCAGATAAGACAAAGATTCCGCTTTGGTCACAGTGAAATAAAGTATGTTTGGATGAGTCAAGATGAGGTTTTCAAAGCTATAAATGTTAAACTGTACCGCACCATCTGTGTCGGTCCATTGTGATAAGGTGGGAGCAGAGCTATAAAGCAAAGCTCTCAGTTTACCGTTCAGTCTATGCCCCTACCCTCACCTATGGCCACAAACTCTGTTCCTTCTACAGAGGTGCCATAGAAAGTGTCCTGACCAGCTGCATCACTGTGTGGTTTGGTGCATGTACTGCATCCTGCCGCAAGAGCCTCCAGCGCATTGTGAGAGCAGCTGAGAAGATAGTCGGCACCTCCTTCCCCTCACTGCAGGACTTACACAGCAAACGCCTCACTCGGAAAGCCCACCGCATGGCAGGTGATCCCACACACCCACTACACAGCCGCTTTAGACTGCTGCCATCAGGGAGGAGACTGAGGAGTCTCCAGGCTCGAACCAGCAGACTGAGAGACAGCTCTGTTCATCAGGCAGTCAGGATGCTAAACACTCTGCCTGCTCTGCCCCCCCTCCCATTTGAACTGCCTTAACACTAAAACTTTCTCACACATTACCACACAACACAAAGTTTTTAACACTGGACTCTGTGTCATCAAACGGGTTATTCACTAAACTCTCGGTCATGTGCTCATACAGTTTGCACTACTTCTCATACTTGCACTAATGTTTGTATTACATCACTGCCTATAATCATAATACTGTTTACATTCTCTGTTTACATTTATTAATACTGTTTACTTTTATTACTACTGCTTACATGTAACTACTACTGTTTACATTTACACTACTCTAATATCTACACCACTGCTGATACATATACAATGTGCTCTGAACGGTCTTATTTAGGGATGCCCAATGTGCCTTACTGCATATGCCACTTTTTGCCTCTATAACAACATCAACTACTACCTCATACATATACTGTGTACATTAACTCATACGCTGCTTTGCCACTTTGCAAATGTCAATGCTAGAAACCTTTAGTTTATTTTAGTTATACTTTTTATACTCTTTTTTTATACTAGTATGCAAAAACTCAGGACAGTATTATGTTCATTAAATGTTTAATGTTTTAGTTTTAGAGTTGGTGTAAATTTTCATACTCTTATACCACTATGCAAAAACTCAGGACAGTGTTAGTTTTACTATTTTATGCTTATGTCTATTATTATATGTTTCAGTGTTTCAATGTTTAGATGTTTACTGTTGCACCGAGGGACTGAGAGAAACGCAATTTCGGTCCTGTGTATGTCCTGTACAGTACATATTGCAGATCTGACAATAAAGTTGACTTTGACTTTGACTTTGACTTAATGACAACAACAACAAAAATGAGATGGCGGATACAATCAATTCAAATGAGTTTCTTCTGTAGGTTAGCTGGACTCTAGAGATGGGGTGAGCAGTTCTGTTATTCAGGAGAGACTTTGCATAGAACCATTGCTCCTCTACATCGAGAGGAGCCAGTTGAGGTGGTCCGGGTATCTTGTAAGAATGCTCCCTGGGTGCCTCCCTAGGAACATGCTTCGGGCATGTCCAACTGGGAGGAGACCCTGGGGAAGACCCAGGACACGCTGGAAAGACTACGTCTCTCAGTTGACCTGGGAACGCCTTGGAATCTTCCTTGAAGAGTTGGAAGAGGTGGCTGTTGTAAGAGATGTTTGGGTCTCCCTGCTCAAGCTGCCGCCTCATGACTCTACTTCGGACAAGCGATCCATCGATGATGGATGGATGGATGGATGGATGGATGGATGGATGGACAAATAGTGTACCACTTGACCAGTGGCAGAATCAGGCTGTGGGCCTGTTTCAATGTCATTGGTGCGGGTCTTTGCACATAGTGGATGAAATAGTCAAAGGGGAAATGCCTCAATGCTATTACTGACTGGGACCCTGTGTATGCAATTTTGTTCCACCTCAAGTACCATATGCGACGTGAATGCCAATAAAGAACCTTAAACCTTGAATCCTTCAACTTCACCTTAAATGAACAGACTGTTGACATTTGGACACAGTCAGGTGTTCCAACAGGACAATGATCCCAAACTTACATCAGAACTGTTTTCTAATTAGACAATGACTGCTAACTTTGAGCTCTTGACACATTCCCAATGCCTTGGCATTGAACATTGTTGGACTGCATCTAAAAGTTGGGCCTTTGTCACACAACCAACCAATTCAAAGGAAATCTACCAGTCCTAACAAAAATGTGCTCAAATTTCCTGACAGAAACTTTATGGCCACATAAACCTTTGGTCAAAGTTCAACTTGCTAAGGAACATTCAGTGCTGGGCAGCGCTAATCCAAAAATTAGTTCCGCTATTTCTAAAGCACTTATTAATTTATTTAGGTCTGCAATTTCAAAAGCGCTTATGTATTAGCAAAGCTAGCGGAAGCTAAATGCTAACGCGCTAACATGCAAATGGCAAACTACTTTTTTTAATCCAGCAGATTTGACCATTTCGTGAAACGGTTAAGCTCAGAAAAACCTTGTGCTATAAAGTCAGCTAAGAAATTTTTTTTTTTCTCAGCAAAGAAATAATTGCTTTTACCGTGTTTTGTTGTAAAGTCCTACGCTTTTGTGGCCGTCGTCACCATTTTGAACAGGGAAAATGGCTGGCCGTCGTCACCATTTTGAACAGGGAAAATGGCTAACTACTTTTTTTAATCCAGCAGATTTGACCATTTCGTGAAACGGTTAAGCTCAGAAAAACCTTGTGCTATAAAGTCAGCTAAGAAATATATTTTTTCTCAGGAAAGAAATTATTGTTTTTACCGTGTTTTGTTGTAAAGTCCTTTGCTTCTGTGGCCGTTGCCATTTTGAAGAGGGCAAATGAGGCGCTGACGCGTCGCGTAGGCCGCTGAGAAACATCCATAAGTTCACCCTCCATGTTAAAAACTCTTCGTCTGACTCTTCGAAAACAAGCAATAAGGCTGCAGAGTAACACACTGGCTGCTAACTGCTATAGAGAGAGCGCTCTCTCTAGCCAAGAGACTGAGGGGGACGCTTTTTTGTCACGGACCACATCCGGCGCTGACAGGATATGGTCTGTGAGCAGTCGTCCGGTTGATTTAAGAGCCCGTAAATAAGTTTTTTCGTTTTTACTGATAGATAATTAGTTATTAGCGGTACTGCATTTTAAATAAAAATAGCGCAAATCCGCTTATGAATTATAAAAGTTAGTCAATCCGCTATAACGCTGACAAATTGTTTAGGTCCGCTATAAGCGGATTAGCGCTTTAGCGCTCCCCAGCGGTCTGGCACCCACCTTTGGGAACATTTAACTGTTAGTGAAAATGTATATACAGGTAGTCCTCGACTTACGATGGAGTTCCGTTCCCACGCTCTGTCGTAAAGCGAATTTCCACGTAACTCAAAACATACGTCCAAACTGCACCTTTTACCAAGCACTTAGCCTATCCTAACACAGTACCCTACATAATTATCAAAAAACACATACATTTGGAGCCATAATGAAGGGAAAAAAGAGTTAATAACCTACTGGGAGCTGGTGAAGCCTTCCTCCGTCTGTTAGCATGTTAGTTCGGTGCTCCTCCAACATCTGAGGCTGCCTGTACTTCGCGCGGTCCAGAGTGTTTACAGTAAGGTCTGTTGGCATGTTAGCTCGGTGCTCCTCCGGTCCAAAGCCACTGCTCTGCTGTTTCTGCCGTCAAACCGGAGGTAAAACCGGAACTCGGCCTTTCCAAATAAAAAAAATTCAAAATATATATATTTTTTTATTTTTTATTTTTAATGGATATGCGTGTCGTAACCACGAAACGTCATAACTCGAGACCGTCATAAGTCGAGGACTACCTGTGTTTATCTTTGACTTTGAGACAAGTGCTTAAAAGGGCCCATCATGCACTTTTTTTGCCCAAAGAGAATTGTTTATCTGAATTTAGGTATTCCAAAAATAAATTATTTCTGGTTTATCACTTTTCTAAAGGGGGTTCTTGACCAATCTTTATGATGTGCTATACAGTATATCAATGGTCACCCAAAGGAGTGTAGTAAATGCATCTCTGTGTGTCAATGGAATTTGTGTCCCTTAACTTTCCATTTGCAGTAGATTGTGTGCTGCATGACTACAGCCTACAAGGAGGCCATGATATATTCACCATGATGCTTTGTAACCAGGCTGTATTCCCGTCCCAGTGCGGAAATAAATGTCTATGGCCACGGATCATCTTGGTGTCAAGTTTTACGCTTGCCGTCTGCCACACAGTATGAGCCACTTCATAACAACTTACTATTTAAAGGTGGGAATGTTCTGCCCCCCTCCTCACCCTCCCACCTGCTTCTCTTCATCTGTCCCTCAGTGACAGACCGGCAGCTCCTGCTCCTTTGGTGCCCTCTGCCTTGACCGTAGTCTGGCTCTTGCGTTTACACTGTGCGCTCCATCTTTTCTGAATTTGGGTTCTGCTCCCTACCTGCCCCTTTCCTGGTGGATTTAACCTCTTCGTTCAACTCTTACTACAACCAACCCTTTCTAGCCCTGAAGATGGCAGAGGGTGTTTGCCCTGAGGATTACTGTGACGAGCCAGTGGAGGATGAGTTTGGAGAGATCATCAAGTGTCGCTCTGGTAGGACTTCAAAGCTTGGTTTGTGTGTGTCCAGAAGTCTGATGACCCATATGGTACTGAATGAAATATCAAAAAGCCAGCTGCCTCAGTGATTCTGATCAGTGACAGCATATCAGAGGTCATCCAAATATTTTCCAAGAAACTAACACTGGACTATAGTGTTCCTTTGTTGTCCATATAAACTATAGTATATAAAATATGCTTTGGATGGGAAAACTAGTTTAAGCAGTCAAACTTTTGCATTCTGATGACTATCAATATAACTCCATATTTTATTAAATCTTGCCTCAAGTGTTTTATTTTGTAGGGTTGAGATGGCCTGGAAGATTTGTGTTCATTCAGTTAATGTTAAAAATAAAAAGGACTGTTTAGGAATAGAAGAGCGGTTGGGCTGATTTATTTGTGATTATGTCACTTGGCACATTTGTTTCTCTTTGCATGTGCAAGAAAGAAGTTGGCTTTAATGTTGAATAGTTCGGCCTTAAGTTAAGTGTGTTAGGGGATTTTTGGTCAAGGTTTATAGATGTTTTATCACTACTAATGTTGGACTAATGGTAGACAATTTAACCCTGTATGCAGGGTCAAACTGATGACTGAGGTACCCAGGGTTAGTTTGGACCAAATCTGATGCAGAACAGCGTTGATTTTAAACCAAGAGGTTTTAGTGCACGCAAAACTGGAGTTGGGAACTTATCTTGTGATATACGACTGCTTTGGTTTCTTCTTTTACAATTGATTTGACTAACTAATGAGAGTAAGGTCAATATTCAACTTTGTGGCTTTGTTCTTTGTTTCACTGACAACCAATAAAATTCCAGAATTTAAGTATAGGAATAGCTATCACTGCTATACCAGTATAAAGTACCCAAAGAAAACACTTGGACTTTCACAAAGTCCAAGAATGTATTAAAAGGAACTGTTTTTGTTAAACACCCAATGGGTGCACTCAACTTGCTTTAAACTTTCCCTTTTCTTATTTTAAGCCCCTTCTTTTTAATGCTCTGACAAGTGATTTAAGGCCTTCACGCATATTTTAAACGCCAAAGCTTTCATGGTTGATCCAGAATGCAGACTCAAAGGAGGATCTCAAACAACAAAACTTATAAAATAAAATGCTGATGTGGCATCAGAAAATATGTACACAAAGAAAGGGTAATCTTGAGGAGCATAGGGAACAGGAAAGATATGAGGACTGAAATGATGGCATGAAGCCAAACAATGCACTGCTGATGTAGAGCTACAAATATACTGAATATGAATATGAGAACTGGCTACAGCTGTGTACATGGGAGCAGGTGAACATGGGCGTGGCAGGCTGACTGAATAGTGGCCCAGAGGAAGGGAACTGGAAAAAAAGACGACTCAAGTAAATAATTCAACACGAGGATCTCAAAACATAAATACACAGTATTTTCAGACTATAAGGTGCACGTAAAATCCGTTAATTTGCTAAAAAATCAACAGTAAGCCTTATGATTTATGTGGTAATACGGCACTCAAATATCTGTCAAAATGTTTTAGTTTGGCTTAATGCGCCTTATAGTCCCATTCATTGATTTTGCACTTTATAATCAGGTGCGATTCATAGTTCAAAAAATACGGTAAAATGTTAAAGCGGTAAAATCCTTAAAGTAAAATGCAAAAGACCATAAAGAAAACAACTAAAAGACAGATCCTGACAATAATAACTTTAGTCGTTAAATCTGTCACATCCTAATGGGCCATTTTTTTGTTGGCAAAGCAAAAACTGTTCTGGGTTTAAATAGGAATGATACAAAAAATAAAGCTTAGTTCCCAAATTAAATTAAAATTCATTTTGTTGGATGAAGTATTTTGGTATTTAGCCTTTCATAAAGAAAAAAAAAACACTTTTTTTCAGTCATACTTTCACCATGTCATTCATACATTTATAAATGTCATAGTTCCAAACTAAATATTTAATTTACAAGCTAAATATTTAGTTTACAAACTAAATACAGTACCTAACTTGCAAGTAAAAAATTTAGTTAGCAAGTTAAATATTTAGCTCCATACAAAATTTTTATTTTACAAACTAAATTTTTGTCCAATATTTTTTATTTATTTGCTAACTAAATATTTAACTTGCAAGTTAAATATTTAGTTAGTGAACTCAATATTTAGGTGTAAACTAAACATTTCCAAGCTAAATATTTATTTTCAAAACTAAACATTTAATTTCCAAATTAAATATTTATTGTCCAAGCTACCATAAATATATTTCTAAACTAAACATTTAGGTCCTAAACTAAATAATTTGCTAACAAAATATTTAGCTTAGACCTGAATATTTATTTTCTAAGCTTAACGTTTAATTTCCAAACTAAATATTTAATTTGCTAACTAAATATTTAGCTCAGACCTAAATATGTTTTCCAAACTAAATGTTTAATTTCTAAAATAAATATTTAATTTGCCAACTAAATATTTAACTTGCAAGTTAAATATTTAGTTTGTAAATTAAACATTTAGCTTGGACATAAACATTTAGTTTGGGAACTAAATATTTAGTGTGGAACTAAATATTTAGCCTGCAAGCTAAGTATTTGGTTTGTAAACTAAATATTTAGCTTGTAAATTAAATATTTAGTTCAAAACTATGACATTTATAAATGTATGAATAACATGGTAAAAATATGACTTTGAAAATGTTTAAAAACTTGTTTTTCTTATGAAAGGCTAAATAAATAAAAATATTACTGTTAATTTTTGACAGTGTAACTACCGTATAAAAAAGGCACCCCATACAGCTCAGTACAAAGACCAAGATATTGACAAACTAACTGAGAAAGGCCATCAATAGTTTTTGTGTTTCTGGGATCGGTGATCTTTACTCTGCTCTCTGGGAGGTGGATTTCCTCTTGTCTGTTGACTTTTCCATCTCTCTTCAGTTTCTGCCTTTAAAACCAGCCTGACTGAATAAATAGTCTGTCCCCTTGTTGTCCACTTCCCCACACTTTCTACTGTCTTAGTGTCTGTTGCCCACTAGTCCTCAGTGCAGCTGGTGGGTCATCTCAGGCTGAAAATAGCCGTCAGATGGTATGATGAATGGCTGCTGAGTGATGTCAGATACCCTACTTAGGAATGTTCCTTGTTTCTTTTTTTCTTTCCCTTTTCTAGCTTTTGATTTTTCGTTGTTCTTTCCATTTGTTGCACTCAGTTTTCCATATAAGTAGATTCTTCTTATCCTCTCTTTTGAAATATGCTTTCCTTTTTTTGACCTTGTCTCTGTCTGGTATTTCCCTGTACCAGCCCCTCTGTCTCACTGTAACATATCATACCACCCATGTTTTCACTGTGTAGTCGGGCTAAATCTAGCAGCCTATCATTGTGCAGATATTTAGTGTACCGTTTGACATACTGTATGGTAATGTATCTATATCCACACCAGAAGGACCAAATATCATAAAATGGAAGATGTCTTGCTATATTACATAGTGTTGTGCTTTTTATTTGCAGACTTGCTTGAAAAATATCAGAGTTCTAATGATAGTTCCTGGATTTCTGAAGGCGATTGAATCAATTTCAATTCGGTTCAATTGAGTTTATTTCTATAGCGCCAAGTCACAACAGAAGTCATCTCAGGGCACTGAACAGAAACATTAATATATAAAATAATAATTTCACATTATTTATCGGAGGAGCAGACTGCATTGTGTTTGACTTCATCACAGAACACTCATCTTGAGCAAGCATGAAGGTGACAGTGGAAAGGAAAAACTCCCTCATGAGGAAGAAACCTTTAGCAGAACCAGGCCAATCAGGACAAGCGACCATCTGCTTTGGCCGGCTGGGTTTGAGGAACAGATACACAATGGCAGGTCAAGAATCACATGTTGATTGAAATAATATCTAATGAAATCTAATCAATTAAAAAATTTATTTAAGGAAAT
>JBBPBX010005737.1:25457-44433 GCA_038048925.1 Garcialebias charrua | reverse complement strand
CCAGGTTTTTATGTCTTTAAGACATGCTTGTATAGTCTGAGTAGCTGATTGGATTCATTGGGTTTCATGGACAAATATAATTGTGTATCATCATCAGCATAACAATGAAAATGTATCCCATGTTCTTTAATAACATTACCGGTACCTAATGGAAGCATATACAAGGTAAAAAGTATTGGTCCAATCACTGAACCTTGAGGAACTCCAAGACTAACTTTTGATTTTCATAAACTTTTGATTGGAGGTAAGTTTTTGGGGGGGAAACAAAGCTTGCAATAAATTAGCTGAAAAAAAAAAAACAATTCAAGGAAAATTTTTCAAGGATTCAATGATTGAAGGTTCTTTATTTCATATGCAGCACATGTAGTACATTTGGTGGAATGAAACTGTGTACACGGGGTCCCAGTTACATCCAACAAAAGTATAAAATGTAAAAGAAAAGCAATAAGATCTAAGATATGAACTGAGAAAAACGTGAACTAGAAATACGCTAAGAAAAAATAGTACAAAAACAATACGCCGAACAACAGCACAATATGCTAATTTAATTAAATTAAATTATGCTGCAATTCAGAAAATTAAATAAAAATGTTCAGGATAGCTAGGAATGTCATTTTACTACATGGTGGGTGACACTGCTTTGTTTTACTTACGTTCAGCTCTATGAACCTGAAAATGTTCTGTGGTCTGTTTGATTTTATTTAACTGTATTTATAAATCCTTTAAGTATCATGTTCTGTGGTTTGTTGAACCCAAGTTACTGACAGATGTGTGGGAACTCAAAAATAAAATAAGGAATTTCTAATCTATTGACTAAAGGTAAAAAACAAAGGCTGTCATGGCAGCAAAACTTACAAAATAACAGAAGCCGGGAGACTCGGAGGAAGACCGAGCATGACAGGCTTGGAAACACAATCCACGGACAAAGGAGAAACACACAGACAATGGATTTATAGGGAGGTTGACAAGACACAATGACGAACACCTGGGAGTGAATGGTTCTAACCAGGCTGAGTCAGGCATCCTCTGGACGGATTCTTCTTTGTTGAAACTTTGTTAAAATGTGTTGATTCATCTACCTGGATTGTTGAGCATGGATCAGGACAGTGCAAATGGGTGTTTTTCTCATTTGTCTCTATGTGACTCTGTGGTGGAGTTGCGACCTATCCAGGGTGTCCCCTGTCTTTTGGATAGTGACTGCTGGATATGGACACCAGTGAGCCCTGCGACCCAAAAAGGAAAAAAAAATGGGTAAAGATAATGGATGGTATGGAATAATTGCACAAGTACTCGTCCCCTTTAAAGGTTTTTCCCTAATTCAACTAAGATAGACTCTGAGTTGAACATCAAAGTTCAAGCTCAATAATCCAGGTAAAAAATACAATAACGTTAAGTCAGGTCCTCTGGATGGTTTCTTTATGAATCTTCTATAACTTTTTTCCACAGATACCTCGCCCACCTCCTTGTACCTCAGCTTGTCATTGTTTCCAAAAGACACGTGTAACACGTATCATAAAGTTTCCACAACTTTTGACTAAATTAGCTTTCGAGGCGATGCTATTCACAATCTGTTTACCCTAAATGAGAGGTTAAATGAATTTGTGGGGTTTGGATTTAGTGTGGAATGGTTTTGGCCTTAATTGAATCCTGGTGGGATAATTAGCATTCATGGACTGGAATGCAGGCTTTGTATTTTTGCATAAATTTAACTTCAGCTCATAAACAAGTTTAAAAGGCACACTAGCTGTGACGGTGAAACCAAGCAGCTGCTGTATGTGTAATCTCTGCACAAAAACAAGCTATCCATATCTTATTTAAGATCATGTTATGCTGAAAAGAGACATTTATAGATATTTTGGTCAAACCTTTAAGAAGGCTGTTATGTGTGACCTCATGCAACATCACTGGGTTGTCAATGACTCTCGGCTACTACCTCATCAAATTTTTGCACATCTGCAAGCTTGATTGAGTTATAGCTTATTTTGTTATGGCTAATATCGATTAGCTGTGGCAGCCATCTTACACTGGATTGACTCCAAACGCTTTTCAGTTGTAAATAGGCCTGTCGCGATTCATTCAACCTTTATTTAGGCAAGTTAATCCCATTGAGCCTTGAGGACTCATTTACAAGAGAGACCTGGCTGCAAACAAAGAATGATGACAACAGCAACAGTAGATTTTCTTTGGACAATCAACAATAGACGATCATAAGAGAGAAATACATTTTTTTAACAAGTTAAAACAAAAATGTCAAAGTAGCAAAACAGACAGATTATAAGGCAAATGTAGAAAATCAAAAACAGGAAATGTAGAAAAGACGATAACAAATTTTGCTGGGTGATTAATTGTTTCAGAAATTATTGCGATAAACGATAATATTGTTTGAAATTTAACAATAATTAACTGTAAAATTTTAGACGAACTGTTGATTTGTTTGGAGTGTAGTACTTTTTTTGACCATCTGATGGCAGTGTAAGACTGTTTGAACCAAAGGATGGATATTTTAAAAAGTGAAGTCTGGTCCTCTGGACATTCAAAAAAACAAAACAAAACAAAAAAAATGTAGAAACGTTTCGTCTTTCATCTGAAAGACCTCTTCTTTTTTAGATTTTTCTACCCGGATTTTTGAGCATGCATCAGGACAAAGGATGGATAGTTGAGCAACGTCTCTTTAAGAAAAATGGGAGGGAGGGCCCTTGATGTTACATGGGCTGACATGGTGACATGGCGTATGCTCAGTGATTTGAGCTCTTTAGCATAGCATTTTTCACACAAAGCTTTTAATAAAAAAATCAGTAAACAAGTTCTCAGCTTCTTTTTGCAGAGAAAAACAACTTGTAACACAAAGGCACGGGTTTCAACCGTGAATTTTGGAGCTCGACAAGACGGAGTTTATTCCCGAAGTTGGCCTGTTAGCTTAGCTCGTAGCTTAGCTGCTTTTAACGATCCACAAACCCAATTTTGGACGGCTAAAACAGATTTTAAAGGAAAAAGAGAAAGGGAGGGATCAGTGAAGAGTACCGGAGGTGAGCCGTGTCTTCAGTAGAAAAAGACAGGAAGAAAGAAACCATAAAGCCGATGAATAAAAATGAGGTCGATAATTTTCATTCATCATGCGATTAATTGATTTATTGTTTATCGCGACAGGCCTAGTTGTAATTGTATATGGTGAAATAATTTTCTGCAAGGTTAGTTCATATCTTTCCAGGAGTTTGCAAGATATTTTGCTAACAGACAGAGTTCATCCCATTGTGTTTTCTAAGATGAGTTGGCTGTGGCAGCCATCTTGATAAGGTTTGACTCTAAAGCATATTCCGTTAGAGAGACATCCAGTATTTACTTTCTGCAGGTTTCATTAAAATTCATTCAACACTTCGGGAGATATTTGGTTGTAGATAGGGATGGGGTCGATCCAATCCAGTATCGGTATCGGTATCCGATACCAGAATTATTTAAGGATCGGGTATCGGATCAAACCTGCCGATACTTTTCCGCTCCAGCTTCAAAGAGCACTTGTGTTCATTCAGATTCTGTGACTGCACTTCTTAACATTGTGTGAGATAAACCCAATGAAGACACTCTTAAGCCTTACAAAAGGGAACCCACTGACTTTAACAGTACACAGGACAGGAGGCAATTATATCACACACATGTGCTCCTTACTCATGGTGCAGCTGAAAAAACTAAAAAAGCGCTAAGCATGATAGGAAACACAACACAGCCACTCCCCTTAACCAATAAGAGAGTGGATTTTGTTGTCTTTCCCATAATGCTTAGCGTTTTTTTTTGTTTTCCAGCTTTAGCAGTGAGCCATGAGCTACTGTTGTTTTTAGTTTTCCAGATTTAGCTGGAAAAGTTTTCCAGCTAAATCTGTTTTCCAGCTATAATCCACTCTCTTATTGGTTAAGGGGAGTGCTGTGTTGTCTTTCCCATCATGCTTAGCGCTTTTTTAGTTTTTTCAGCTGCACCATGAGTAAGGAGGACATGTGTGTGGTATAATTGCCTCCTGTCCTGGGTGCTGTTAAAGTCAAGGGGTTCCCTATTGTAAGGCTTAAAAGTGTCTTTATTGGGTTTATCGCACACAATGTTAAAATGAATAGTTTAGGTGCAAAAGTGTCATACAGAGTCACATACCTGAATAGTATCGGACCGGAAAAGTATCGGTATCGGTCAATACCGAGTTAATAAGTATCGGTATCGGATCGGAAGTGAGAAATGTGGATCGGTGCATCCCTAGTTGTAGACAGTGGCAACAATAAAAATATAGATTACCTTCTTTGAGTTTTATTAAAGGTGTCAAGAAACTGATCTGATTTGCCTTGAAGAAAAAAAAAAGACTAATTTTAGGATGTGAAAACTGAGGAGTTAACACAGCTGTAGGTAAAAGTCAGAAGCTCTTTGTGAACAAGTAATAACTGTTCCTCGCAGAAGATGGCAGCAAAGGCAGCCGATGTCTCCTCAGAGATGTGTGTGAGGCGCTGGCAATAAAAATGAGTGTGTGGGAACAGATCCACCGACTCCTGGGAGAGCTGAGTCTGGCTCTGAATGAAAGGAAGAAAGGTTGGGTGGATGCACACAAAGAGCAAGAAAAGACTCTGAGAGAGAGAAAAACAAACCCTGAATGAGAAAGGAGGTGAAAAAGCCACCTGTTGATTTCTTCAGGGGAAAAAGAAACGACTGGGCAGTGGTTGATATGAAGAGGGAATGGAAGGTATGATCTGACCCACATGGAGTTTCTGGGTCGTTCTAGACCAGAAAGAGGAAGAGGAGGAGGCTGCCGGGCGAGACGCATAATGAGAGTGACAGCAGAGAATCCCAGAGGAAAACCCCTTCCTGTTCCAGAGACACTCAGACTTCTGTTCATACAACAGCAACAAAAATCAACAAACAAATAAACAAAAAACGGATTTTGGGTTATGCCAGATTTATTTTTTGACTCAAGTTAGGCTCATGAACATGGGAAAAGTTTTTGTGAATACTTAATAGTATACTGTAGACTACTACTTCAATCTATATACGGTACTTCAACTAGTAGACTGTGAAACTTCAACTCATAGACGTTTAGTATAGTGTAACGACCCTGTGTTTGGTTCTGCTTTGGGTCCAAGTATTTCTGTGTATTTGTTCAGTTGTACTGTACTGTGTTCTGTTGAGCTGTTGTGATTCTGTTGTCCCCCGCCCTCATGTGTTGGATTGGTCGTGGGGGCAGGAGAGGGGTAGGAGCAGGGAGGAGGGACCGGAAAAAGAGAGACGAAGAAGAAGAGCCCGGTGTGTGTGTTGTTGTTAGCAGGCAGCTAGCAGTGTGTTCGCTCGCGTGTGTACCGCGTTTTCTGTTAAGGCGTGAGCTGTAGCCTCGGTAATAGCAGCTCGTCCCTGTTTCTGAATAAACCCCGTTTGGCTGGACTCCGTCTGCTGTGTTGGCGTCATTACAATAGTATTACTTCAGTTTGATTGTTTTAACTTGTAGACTGTCTTACCTCAATAGAGGACCATACAGGGGCCAAGATAGGGTAGAGGTAGGGCAGCCGACATGGGACCCAAAAGTTCCAGGTTTGATCCCCAGCCATTCCCACATGTCATGTCTCTGAGCAAGTCACCCAATCCCGAATTGCTCCCCAGGCACCCACATAGCTGCCCACTGCTCCACCTGGGTGTATTCCAGGTGCGATGAGTTAAATGCAGACTAATTTCACCGTTTTCTGGGAACATACAATGATGACAACACATAGCACGTTATACAGTACTACAGGTAGTCCCCGACTTACGAGCGCTCTGACCTACGAGCGTCCGGACATACGAGCTGGCGAACGAGAAGTAAATTTGTAAAAAATACAGCACTTTTTTGTGTTTTTAGATGAAAGTGTGTTAGCTAACCGTTTGGAAACACGTTTCCGACCATGTTTATGAACTAATATGAATGTTTTTGATGAAAAACGAGTGTTCGTAGTAGCGCTAGCATAAATGTTCCAACTTACGAGCGAAAATCCGGACTTACGAGAACACGTGCTTCGTGTTCCAACTTACGAATTTTCGTGTTACGAGCAACTCGCAGGAATGGAACTCGCTCGTAAGTTGGGGACTACCTGTACTTAAATCTTTAGACTTTAGACGAGGGTCCGAGATGGTGTAGAGGCAGGGCAGCCGGCTCAGGACCAGAAGGTCTCTGGTTCGATCCCCGGTCACGGCATACCTCATTGTGTCCCTGGGCAAGACACTTAACCCAGAGTTGCTCCTGGTAGGACTGGTTGGCGCCTTGCATGGCAGTCTACCACTACCGGTGTATGAATGTGTGTATGAATGGGTGGATGGTTGGTACAGTGAAGCGCTTTAGGGCCCCTCAAAGTGGGCTGGAAAGCGCTATATAAGTAAGCTCCATTTACCATTACATGAATCTGTAGACTGAATTACCTAAATTTGTCGATTGCACTATTTTAATACAGATTCGTTTTAAACAAGTCTCTTTTGTAAGTGAGTCCTCGGGGCTCAGTGAAACTAACGTGTATAAATAAAGGTTGAATGAAACAATAGACTGTATTACTTAGATTTCTTTGATTTCTAGACAGAATTTCTTCAACTCAGAGATTGTACTTTAACTTATTGGCTATACATACTTTGATTTATAGACTGTATGACTTCAACTTGTAGACTATGTATTTCAGTTAGGGGACTGTACTTTGATTCATACTTTGTATAATAATAAATGGTTAAATCATGTGTCTGGACCAGTTTCTTGAAGTGAAACTTTCTCACTTAAAGAAACTGGTCCAGATGACAATGATTTAACCATTTTTTGTTATCTGCCTGGATGACTGAGCTTACAAACTTCCGTTGATTCATATACCTTATTACCGGTAATTGACTCCCTGGACTGTATCACTTTGATTTGTGAACTGTATTGTTTCAACTCAGAGATTGTATTACTTTAACCCTTGGTCTATAGTACTTAAATATGTGTACTTTATTCAACAGTTTAGAAGGCGGTGTATAAAACTAAAAACAGGAACATGTCTACATTGGTTCTTGCCAGGAACTTAACAGATGTTTAAAGCTACTTAGTGAGGTCAAGGTCGAGAGCTTCAGATCATTTTGCAAGATATTCCAGGAAACAGGAGCAGAGTTGGAGAAGGCCTTCTTGCCTAGTTCAGTCCGCACTGAGGGGACACTGCATGTAATAATGTCCTGAGAGCGCACACTGTAGCTGCACCCATGCAGTGACTTGTAGGAGGAGATGTATGAAGGTAGCAGACCAAGAAGTGGTTTAGAGATGAAAATGTACCAGTGAGAGAGTCTGCGTGAAGTTAATGATGTTCAGTTAACCAGTGATTACAGGGTGCAGTGGTGGGTACGGCAGTCATAGCCAGTTATGAATCTTGGCGCACCATGATAGACAGCATCCAACATCTGCATGGTGCTTGTAGGGGTGTACATATAAATATCACCGTAGTCAATGGAGGGAAAGAAAGTCGCAGTTACAAGGTGTTTCCTAGCATTCAGAGTTAGACGGGATCTGTTTCTGAAAAAGAAACCCAGTTTAACTTTCAGTTTCCTTACTAGGTTTTCCACGTGAAGCTTAAAGGAGAGATGCGAGTCGACCAAGATACCCAAATACTTTGTATTTGCAGGAATCAACAAACTCAATAGGGACACCATTTGAGGATAAAATCAGCGGAAGAACTGCTGGGACCGACTTCGTGTTTGAAAAAAGTATCCCTTTGGTTTTATTGGCGTTTAAGACAAGTTTGAGATGGAGCAAATCTGACTGGATGATGTCAAAAGTGGATTGCGAAAGCTGGAAAGCCTTAGCAACTGTTTTAGCCTGACAATAAACAACTGTGTCATCAGCATAGAAATTTAAGGATGCATCAGGGATGCTCTGACCTACATTACCTATATAGATTGTGAAGAGGGTGGGTCCCAAGGCTGAGCATTTTGGTACACCATTGTTGTCTGTTAAATAACTGGAGGAAATACCATTATGTTGAACACGAATACCTTTATTTATTATTCCTACTCGCACCGTAGGTGGGAACGTAGACCATCGAGAAATGGAGAGAACCTTAAAGTTCAGGTCTCTCTTCACCACAGTCGACCGTCTGTTCTCTTTTGCTGTACTCTTTAAGGATGTTTAGAGTTTAGAACATGGTTAAGAACATTGCAAGAGTGTGGGGCTACCGTACTGAAGTATCATCATTGTCATATTATAACAAAAATCATGATATCAATAATCCAACCATTTACTCAGATGCCTGTCTTGTCTTTAGGACAGTCCATAATATTGCCCTTCCACCACTGAAAGTATATTTTTGCAGTGTTTATAAAAAATAAATAAATAAATTGTTTTGTGGGGTAAAAAAAACTTTCCTATTTGGACAGGAACTCAGTTTGTTCTCATTGAAGTGAGCTGACAGCTCTCTGCAACACTCCGCATTGATCGCTCTGAAAAGAGGAAGAGTCATGCTGGGCAGCAGTCAGCAACAAAGAGAACACGCCTTTACACAGATTAACACCACCTACTGATGCATAAAGACCTCATCATCATCACTCGTCCCACATATTTGGTGTGGGAATCTTTGAGGATGTCACATTTGACAGTGCAGTTCTGAATGGGTGAATACATTTAGGTTGATTCATCAAGTCAGAGAAGTTAGAAAAATTGAAAACAGGCTCAGCATCATAATCCTCACTTCACTTGAGTGGTTTAACTATACTTGTATTCATACTGTCTGTCATCTTCCAAATCTTTATAAAAATATGTTGTACAGTCCGTTAGTGCTTGGAGTGCTTGGTACGAGTGACTTTTAGCTACTATCACACCAAAGTTTAGCACAATATATTAAAAAAATTACGTAATGGCTTTGATTTCTGTGTTTGGTAAGATTGATTAGGGTGGCAGCCATCTTGAGTCAAACAGAGTAACTGCAGTGTAGGTACCGGTATACATAATGCTCCATTGATTAAAATCTCAGAGAAGGGAAAAAGACAGTTTCCTAAAGTGCTCTGATCGTGAATCAGTCTGAATTGATTTCTATAGGTTATAGATTTATAGTATAGACATAGAATATTTTTTTGTGATTGAAAAGACACGCTATTTAGGAGTGCAAAGGTTTATAAATTTTGACTTTAAGTCTTTACAATTTACTCTTTAATCAACTTGAAATGTGCAAGTGAGTGTGAGCACTCAGTTAGCATTTTTAGCTTAAAAAGGCGGGAAAAATTAGTTCCACCATAGCAACTTGCACTCTCTAATTTCAAGCATTCTACATGTGGCAGCTGTGGCTGAGTGGTTAGAGGAGTTGTCCACCAATGCAAGAGTTGGGGGTTTGATTCCACCAATAGCTTTTTGAACTGAACTGCTTTTTGGAGGAAAAGGGTATCATGGATACCTTTAAATCTGGTTTTCGTAAATGGCACTCTACAGAGACAGCGTTGTTAAAAATTTCAAGTGACATGCTGATGGCAGCTGACACTGGTCACTATTCTGTGCTAGTTTTATCAGACGTAACATCAGCGTTAGACACGGTGGATCATACTGTTCTTATTAACAGACTGACAGAATTGTTTGGCATCTCTGGCACTGTGTTAAACTGGTTCACTTCTTACTTATCTGAAAGGTCTTTGTCTGTTTTTATGAACCATGTTTACTCAGTTAGTGCACCACTGTCTTGTGGGGTACCCCAAGGATCAGTTTTCGGCCCAATCCTTTTTTTATTGTATGTGTATCCTTTGGAGGCAATCCTAAAATGCTATAAACATTTGTCATATCATCTGTATGCAGATGACATTCAGTTGTATTGCTCTTTTCAACCTTCCGAGAAACAAACTGTCTGATCTCAACAGCTGTTGGCTGAAATCAAATCATGGCTGGAAAACAACTATCTGCAGTTAAATGCAAATAAGACTGAAACTCTTATTTCCCCAGACGATAAGATGCCTTTAATTAAACATCTCATGTCTTTAGCTCCTACCGTGAAAACTAGTGTCACAAATTTGGGTGTCATCTTTGACAGTTCCTGGTCTTCCGACAATCATTGTAAAACTCTTGTTCGGAACTGTTTTTATCATTTAAGGAACATCTCTAAATGAGACCTTTTGTGCCACAGACTGAGCTAGAGATTGTTATTCATGCTTTTATTTCCTCCTGCTTAGACTGTTGTAATAATCTTTTTATTTGTTTTAATAAAACCTCCCTGGCTCGCCTTCAGTCTGTACAGAATGCTACAGCAAGGCTGCTGACTAAAACTGACAGAAGAGCACACGTGACTCCTGTTCTTGCCGCCCTGCACTGGCTTCCTGTGCACTTGAGGATTAACTTTAAATTTTGGGGTTTAAATTTCAAGGCTATCCACAGCCAGGCTCCTAAATATATTCTTGTCCTTTTGGATCAGTTAACTCACTCTAGGACTCTGAGGTCTTTGTCAAATGTTACTGTCTGTACCCCAAACCCATTTTAAAATCCGTGGAGACCTTGCTTTTCGGGCGGTGGCTCTGAGGCTCTGGAACGCCCTCCTACTGTCCCTACGCTGTACAGGCTCCACAGACTCTTTTAAGAAACAACTAAAGACTTTTTTTTTCAGACTGGCTTTCACTTAATCTTGTTCTTCATTTGTTTGTTTTGTTTTAAATTGTCTTGCCTTTGTGAAGGACTTTGTGATTCATATGTCTGTGGAAGGTGCTAAAGAAGTTTTACTTACTTAACAGCCACATGCTGAAGTGTCCCTGGGCAAGACACTGAACCCCTCGTTGCCTCAGATGTGTGTCCCATTGGTGTATGAATTTGCTAAAGCACTGATTGTTCTTTGTATAGATATAGTAAAGTGCTGCATGAACGGGTAAATGAGGGCACAGTATGTATCTTGATAAGATGGAAAGGCGCTATCTAAGTACAGTCCATTTACCATTTACATGTCAACATGACCAACGCTACACAAGGAACTGTATGTGTAATATGTGTGCAGGATTGATAATATGATGGTAGATCATGAAGGATTTGAAAGGGAAGTTGACTTCGTAAAAAGCAGCGATCATAGTATAATGTATAGTTATAGTTGTAATTCATTATAACTTTGTTATAAGAGATGCAAGGAGACAAGATATGGGTAATATGTGGCTTGATGTGAAAAGTGGCCCTTAAGCAATTTCCATGCCTCCAATACAGTATAATAATAATAATAATAATGTCTTTGTCTGTCATCTGTGTATGTTTCCCATACACAGACGAAATTCGTCTCTGCATTTAACCCAACCACCACCAGGTGGTGCAGTGAGCAGCCAGAAAGCGCCCGGGGAGCTGGAGAATCCTTAAATTAAAAGAAAATATATTTTGAATTTGCAATTTTATCAATAAATAAATATGTAAGGTTCACAATTTGCATACTTTTGCAGCTCACAAATATGTAATATTGGATAATTTTCCTCTATAAGTACAAATGACCAAGTATTTTTGTCTCATTTGTTTTCTTTATGTACTTTTAGGACTTGTGTGAAAATCGGATGTTTTAGGTCATATATTTATGCAGAAATAAGGTAAATTTCTAAAGGCTTCACAAACATTCAAGCACTACTGTATATACACGTACCCACAAACATAGTGCTGGGTGATTGTGAGAAGAAAGAACACCAGCTAAAAACAGCTTCCTGTGTGAAAGCGTTAACATGAGCCAGGGAATTCAGAGCCAAGGCTCTGATAGAATGATAGAAAATGGAGAGCGATGCAGATAAAATAGGGGACAGATGTAATTTAGATGACTGATACTGTGCTTCATTTGCATGTACACTTATCTTTCCTTGCTGAGTGCCTCCTCCGAGTATTGGATTCGAAATCAGCAGTGAGATCTTTCAAAGTATTTAAAACGCCTATTTCTTGTTGAGTGTGTTGAATTCTGCACCTGCATAAAAATGGGATCATGTGTGGATTAAAGTAAAAGGCTCCCTTTTATAATCTTGATTAAATCTTTTTTTAAAGTAATTGTGTTTCCCTGTATTCATTTGGGTTTGAATATGTGTATTAATCCAATCTTGTTGGTACTTGTGCAATATATTTTCAGTATTTATGAATTGGGACATTTATAACCCATTCTATGAAGACACAAAGCATTGGGGAATGGTTGAATTGGAATACGTATGTGATTTCTTTACAAGTCGGCTTGGCGGTGCAGTTGGTGCTGTTACCTCTCAATGAAAAGTTTGCTGGATTGAATCCTGGCCCAAGACCTTTCTGGGAGTGTGCATGTTCTCCCCATGCATGGATGCACAGGTTTTCTCTGGGTATACTAGTTTCCTCTCCTTTTTTTCCTTTTTTTTTCCCGGCTGCTCCACAGCAAACTAAGTCGCACGAAGACTTGGCAGTTATTTTTTACGCCAGATGCCCTTCCTGACACAACCACAGACCACTGAGCTACCACAGCTCTTTGTGTGCAGCAGAGAGCTGCTGTCTAGGACACCCCGAGGAGCAGATGGTGGGGGTTAAGGTATGGCGTCTAAACCATGTCAAAATCTTGCGAGAACAAATACAAATCTTGCGAGAGCAACGAGTGAACAAATGAGACCCGCGAGAGCGCAAATGAGACCCGCGAGCGGAATAGAGATGTGCACGAGCGTTGTATGGGCCTTTCTCAAGGGACCAGAGTGGGGCAAATGATGGTGGGGAGCAGGTGTGGGTGCTTCACCTACCCCACTCACATTTTTGATGTTGTCGGTACCGGGGCTTGAACCGGCGATCTTCCAATCACAGGCTCACATTCTCTAACCCCTGCACCACCACCCCCTCGTATACCAGTTTCCTCCCACAGACCAAAAATACGCCGACTGATAAGACTAACTTGTCCTAATCAAGCAAGGCGCTACAGTTGGCCGAGCTGCCGCCTCAATGCGAGAAGGTCGCAGGATCAAATCCTGGCTGGGGATCTTTCTGGGTGGAGTTTGCATGTTCTCTCCGTGCATGTGTGGGTTTTCTTTGGCTACTCTGGTTTCCTCCCACCAAAAGTTGGGCTGATTGGCAGTGCTGGGCAGCACTAATCCAAAAATTAGTTCCGCTATTTCTAAAGCACTTATTAATTTATTTAGGTCCGCAATTTCAAAAGCGCTTATGTATTAGCAATGCTAGCAGAAGCTAATGCTAACACGTTAACGTGCAAATGGCGAACTACTTTTTTTAATCCAGCAGATTTGACCATTTCGTGAAACGGTTAAGCTCAGAAAAACCTTGTGCTATAAAGTCAGCTAAGAAATATATTTTTTCTCAGCAAAGAAATAATTGTTTTTTACCGTGTTTTGTTGTAAAGTCCTACGCTTCTGTGGCCGTCGCGGCCGCCATTTTGAACAGGGCAAATGGCGAACTACTTTTTTTAATCCAGCAGATTTGACCATTTCGTGAACCGGTTAAGCTCAGAAAAACCTTGTGCTATAAAGTCAGCTAAGAAATATATTTTTTCTCAGCAAAGAAATAATTGTTTTTACCGTGTTTTGTTGTAAAGTCCTTTGCTTCTGTGGCCGTCGCCATTTTGAAGAGGGCAAATGAGGCGCTGACGCGTCGCGTAGGCCGCTGAGAAACATCCATAAGTTCACCCTCCATGTTAAAAACTCTTCGTCTGACTCTTCGAAAACAAGCAATAAGGCTGCAGAGTAACACACTGGCTGCTAACTGCTATAGAGAGAGCGCTCTCTCTAGCCAAGAGACTGAGGGGGACGCTTTTTTGTCACGGACCACATCCGGCGCTGACAGGATATGGTCTGTTAGCAGTCGTCCGGTTGATTTAAGAGCTCGTAAATAAGTTTTTTCGTTTTTACTGATAGATAATTAGTTATTAGCGGTACTGCATTTTAAATAAAAATAGCGCAAATCCGCTTATGAATTATAAAAGTTAGTCAATCCGCTATAACGCTGACAAATTGTTTAGGTCCGCTATAAGCGGATTAGCGCTTTAGTGCTCCCAAGTGGTCTGGCGCCCACCTTTGCTCATTGGTAACTCTAAATTGTCCCTGTAGGTCTGAGCGAGACAGTGAATGGTTTGCTGTCTCGTTTTGTCTCCAAGTGTCCCTGTGATGGACTTGCGACCTGTTCAGGGTGTACCCCACCTCTTACACAGTGCCTGCTGAATATGCACACCAGTGACCCTCATGACCCGAAAAGAAAAAAAGAAGTGGGTAAAGATAATGGATGGATGGATTTCTTAATATGTACAGTATAGTATCCCATTACCTTCAGGTATAGAAAATACTAAGCTAAGCAAATGAAAGTGTGGTTGCCAGTTGGTAAAAAGCCCAATGGGAAGTGATAATGTGCACAAATGGACCCCAAAATACCTTTATTTTCACTTGATGAATAGAGTCACTTGGTTAATTAAAAGTCTGTCTGGCAGTTAGTGAAACCCCTGTGTTAGTTCTCAAAAGGGAACAGAATCAAGTATTTTCTTTGTATGGTTCAGCGGCTCTTAATGGGCAGTGATTTTTAGAACAATTTCCAAGTGCATGCATGGCTAAATGGATGTGTAAAGTGTTTGCATCAGCTCAGTGAGTCTTCTTTCTGCTCTCTCAGTTCAGCAGGTTTTAGATCTACAGTTGCCCTGAAGCATTTTATAATTTGGCCCTTGCTCGCTGCTGTTTTCACGCTTTCCTTCATATTGGAACAAATTTTTTTCCCACGCCATTTACATCTTTCCTATTCCGTCTTGTTCCCTAATATTACATTCTATTGTTTTAGGTTTTTTTTTGTATTGATTTTGTTTTTGGACTTTTTTTTTGCTTGGACAGTTTCTGGCATCACAAGCACACCAAAGTCTTCCTCTCGCTCTCTAAAAAGGCTAAAAACCACTGTCAGCAATATGTTCTTTTCATTTTGGCTTACCGAGATGGTGTTATATCGTTATGACAAAAAGCATAGATGGAAAATGAGAAAAAAAAAAGAGTTTAAGAAATTAAAAATGAACTGGCTAGAAGCAAAAGACAGCGAATGGCTGAGTGAATGAAGAGAAGGGTGTAAGATAAAGGAATGCGGCAAAGAGGAAAACACAATCAGAACAAGTGACTTACCTTCGTTACTACATCAAAAATTTTATAGCATCTAAATACAGTAATGACATCACCACAACATCATTGATAATACGTGAATGACGCCACCATTTTGGGGAATCAAAGTTACCATGCTTTTGAGTAGCAAGATAGCTACTTCTGAGAAGATACTCAACAAAGTTCACTCAGGTCATCTGGACGGTTTCTTTTTTGTTGTTGAGACGTTTCATCCTTCATCCAAAGGACTTCCTCAGTCCGAGGAGCCACAACAAACTCAGTCCCACATGCAGCAACAAACACGTAGTGGGCCAACCAGTTTGCTGGTGATAAGATGGTTTCTGGGGTCCGCCCTCTCCCCCGTTGACTCCTTTGAGGCAATAGCCAAAGTGATTCAAAACTTCAAAGTTCATGCGCAATAATCTGTCCAATAATCTTGATTCCAAAAGAAACCGCCCAGATAACCTGACTGAACTTTCTTGGATTTTTTTTAACCTGGATTATTCGGCATGAACTTTGATACTTCTGAGATCAGTTGTAAAGTTCTTGTTTGTCTCTATGTGTCCCTGTGATGGACTTGCCACCTGTCCAGGGTGTCCCCCGCCTCTTGCACAGTGACTGCTGGTCGATATGGACACCAGTGAACCCTGTAACCTGGGAAGGAAGACACGAGTAAAGATAATGAATGGATGAATTCAAAATAGATTTCTGGACTGTTAGTTTTTTACTTATTTGCTGTTACGGGGCAGGACAGGTCACCACCAAGGTTCTTCATTGGATTAATCATATTGCCTGTCAGCAGTGATCAGAGCTGCAGGCATCTCCAATACAGTTTCATTGCGGTGGAAATAATTTTTCCCCATGGACACATTCTGCTGGTTTTTAGTTCATTGATATGGCCACTTCTAACGCTAGACATCATGATAGTATTTAAATTTGTCTATCGGTTCACAAGGTATTTTGGTAATGGACACCAAAAATACACACAAGTTTATATTCCTTAGTAGAACGTGGTATTGACTTCAGTTCTTATTAATAATCTCAAGGCTTATTTAAACTTTGTAAGACTACAAGATACTACTCAAGCTGAATTCCCCACGACCTCAAATGGAAGCTCATGGATGGATGCATGGAAGACAACAAGATATTTACTCTCATTGTTGCAGTTGTGAGATGAAATTATGTTTATATTTTTGTACCTAGTGCCAATTTTAGCCTCTTTTTGGGGGTGCTCAATCACCCCTAAATTATAACTAAAAACTAAAACATCATTGAGTTTGCAAGGAAGCTTAGGTTTCAAACCTTAAATTTAACAAAATATTGAATAAAAATTGAATAAATATGGAATAAATCTATGATTTTTTTGTTGTTGCATGAGTCAGATTCTCTATGCCAGTGATTGTCAAACTGGGGTCCCAGGTTTTTCCGTAATCCGTGAACTGGTGCTGCTTGGGGGTCTGCAAAAAAAAATAAAAAAAATAATATATATATATATTTTTTTTTTATTTTTTTTACAAGCCCATAGATGTTTAACAACCTGTTAAAGTGCACCAAAATGAAGGAAATCACATCTACTTTATTCAAAGTTTTCTGGGGGAGGAACCCCCACCCCTCCTAATTGGACATGGCCTCTGCCCGCTGTGTCAGGGGTACAGAAGCCTCCATGTCCAATTGTCACCCTCTTACAATGCTGTTATTGCTTGCATCATTCATCTCTCTGTGAACAGCAAGCAGCCATCAGGACACTAACGATCAGCCGTTAGACTGATCCATCCATCCATCCATCCATCTTCTTCCGCTTATCCGGGGTCGGGTCGCGGGGGTAGCAGCCTAAGTAGGGAGGCCCAGACTTCCCTCTCCCCAGCCACTTGGAGCAGCTCCTCCGGGGGAATCCCAAGGCGTTCCCAGGCCAGCCGAGAAACATAGTCCCTCCAGCGTGTCCTGGGTCTTCCTCTGGGTCTCCTCCCAGTGGGACATGCCCGGAACACCTCACCAGGGAGGTGTCCAGGAGGCATCCTAACCAGATGCCCGAGCCACCTCAACTGGCTCCTCTCGATGTGGAGAAGCAGCGGCTCTACTCTGAGTCCCTCCCGGATGACTGAGCTTCTCACCCTATCTCTAAGGGAGAGTCCAGACACCCTGCGGTGTAGACTGATGATCCTCCTTTATCATGTGAGCAGATAGTTTTGGCTGTCAACAACAAACTGGTTGATTTCCTGTGAGAAGGTGCTTTTTATAAGGCTGAGTTTATTACATACATGTAGTGGAGGATTTCAAGTATCTTAAGGTTTTGTTCACGAGTGAAGAAAGAATGGAGCGTGAGATCGGTTGACGTCTGTAGTACTACAGACGCTGTACCGGTCCATTGTGGTAAAGTGAGAGCTGAGCTGTAAGGCAAAGCTCTTGGTTTACTGGCCAGTCTATGTTCCTCCCCTCACCTATGGTCATCATGAGCTTTGGGTAGTGACTGAAAGAATGAGATCGCAGATACAGGAGGTTGAAATGAGTTTCCTCCACAGGGTAGCTGGACTCTTCTGGACTTCTCACCCTATCACTCTTAGATATATATAGATATAGATAGATATCGATAGATAGATATCGATAGATATATATCAATATATATCGATACATAAAGAACCCCTGCATCACCCCACATCGAAAGGAGCCAGTTGAAGTGGTTCATGCATCTGGTAAGGATGCCCCCTAGGCTCCCTGGGGAGGTGCTTTCGGTATGTCCGACTGGAAGGAGACCCTGGGGAAGACCCAGGACATGCTGGAGACACTACGTCTCTCGGTTGGCCTGGGAACGCCTTGGGCTCCCGCCAGAAGAGCAGAAAGAGGTGGCTGTGGAAAGAGATGTCTGGGTCTCCCTGCTCAAGCTGCTGCCCCCACGACATGACTCCAGAACAAGCGGAAAATAACGGAAGGGTGCATGGATGGAGTTTATTTATTGCAGCTCCTCAGACTGACAACGTCTTATGGATAAAATGTTTCAACTTTTTTTTAAAGTCCATCCAGAGGACTTGACTTAACTTTTGGATTTTTCTACCTGGATTATTGAGCATGCATCAGGATGGATTGGATCCAGTTCTGAACAGACTCCTGTTTCCAGTATAGCAATGGGATGGCACCATCACCAGGGACATCTTCTGCTCCTTGTGTGCTGAAATCTGAGCCTCCTGTTTCTCTGTTTTGGCAGCTGGTTGTGCCAAATGTCCCAGTTGCTTCACATGAATCTCTCCAATCTTTTTCAGATTAGGTGATAAATCACTGAATTACCCATGTTGTTTGGTTTACATATCTGCCAGAAAGACAATAAGATCAGGGTCAATACTCGATTTGCCTTCCCAAACAAAGCTTAAGAGACCACATGCTGCAGAGGAGCTTCAAATTCAGTTTTTGTTCCATTCCATTGTGATTTAAACTGTCGTGAAGCAGCATTTTTCACATTTTTATACAAATATGAAACAAAACAGCTCCCGGCTGTTATCGTGGTGCCATGTCTTTAAATCAGACCCATTTCCCAAACTTTTCTGATTACACGTTGCACTTCTTATTCACTCGGCAATGACAAATGTTCTCGTGCCTTTGTGTCTCTGATTAAAAGCTTGCAGAAGCCCCCGTCCTTAATCAGCCAGGGTTCCAGGCTCACTTTTAGAGGATAAAGTAATCCTAAATACTTGACAAGCTAAACAATTTAATCAGCCCCCTGGTCGTTTGGATCTATTGTGTGCGGTTTCGGCATAATTCAAAACCACTTTGGGTGTCCTGCCTTTCAACGAGAAAAGAGAAAGGGTAAAAATAATAATGTAAAAAATACAATTTTCGTTTTGTTGTTTGTTGAATATTTTGGAGGGAGAACAATGTTTATGAACAACAAAAGAAAATAACTGACATCAATGATTAGGAGTGGAATAACAAAAATAATAGTAAGGAATTTTATTGTGTAGAATTTATTTGAATTAGTACCCTG
>JBBPBX010005736.1:44516-58593 GCA_038048925.1 Garcialebias charrua | reverse complement strand
GCGTTCATCCGCCCACCTTTGGCTGGTGGCGTAGGCAAATGCTTTGTTTTTTCCTTCCATGTTGCTTTGTCTAGGAGAGAATTTCTTTTTTCCACTTCAGCTGTTTGTGTTGTGCATTTTCAGTAGAAAATAGCCCTCAGATTTTCACTCGGTTTACGTGCACACAACAGAATGTGTCTGAGTCTTTGCCTCGAGTGCAGCAGTGAAGGACAAACACGGCTGAGTCACAAACTGTTTGCCGAGGCACCGGTGGGGCATCGAGATGCTTCTTAGAAAAGCGCTGGGCTCCAAGGAGAACCAACAAAAGCCTGCTATTTAGACATTCTCCACCAGCTTGTGGCTGTTTGCTCCTTTAGCCTAAGTTTTATGTACCGTTCCTCCATTTGCTTTGCTCCAACACCTAAATGCATCACATCAGAATTAAACAGATTTTAGAAACTGTACAGTAAAACTAAAATCTGGCTCTGACTTGGTGAGTTTTCTAGAGACTGCCCCAGTATTATTTTTTTTCATTCAACCTTTATTTAGGCAGGTTAATCCCATTGAGCCTCGAGGACTCAATTACAAGAGAGACCTGTCTACAAACAAAGAATGATGACAACAACAACAGTAGATTTTCCTTGGACAATCAACAATAGACAAACATAAGAGAGGCATACCGTTTTTTTAAAGTTAAAACAAAGATGCCATAGTAGCAAAACAGACAGATTATAAGGCAAATGTAGAAAATCAAAAACAGGAACATGTCTGCATTGGTTTTTGCCAGGATTCCAACAGATTCTGAAAACCATTTAGAGAAGTCAAGGTCGAGAGCTTCAGATCTTTTTGTAAGATATTCCATGAAACAGGAGCAGAGTAGGAGAAGGCCCTTTTTCCAAGTTCAGTCCTCACTGACGGAACACTGCAGGTAATCATGTCCTGAGAGCGCACGCTGTAGCTGCACTCACGCAGAGACATGTAGGAGGAGATGTATGAGGGCAGCAGACCAAGAAGTGATTTAAAGATGAAAATGTACCAGTGGAAGAGTCTGCGTGAGGTTAATGATGTCCAGTTAACCAGTGAATACAGGGTGCAGTGGTGGGTACGATAATCACAGCCAGTTATGAATCTTAGTGCACCATGATAGACAACATCCAACATCTGCAGGATGCACCATGATAGACAACATCCAACATCTGCAGGATGCACCATGATAGACAACATCCAACATCTGCAGGGTGCTTGTAGGAGCATTCATGTAGAGAATGTCACCGTAATCAATGGAGGGAAGGAAAGTCACAGATACAAGGTGTTTCCTAACATTCAGAGTTAGACATGATCTGTTTCTGAAAAAGAAACCCAGTCCGAGGCCATGGTCTTGAGCCGGAAAAGAGTAGAGTGCTCCCTCCATGTCGGAGCATGAGATTGATAGGCGGATAGGTGCAGCGTCCGGCAGTGAAGCGGGCGCTGTACCGGTCTCGTGGTGAAGAGAGAGCTGAGTCAAAAGGCAAAGCTCTCAATTTACCGATCAATCTACGTTCCCACCCTCATCTATGGTCATGAGCTTTGGGTTATGACCGAAAGAACGAGATCTCGGATACAAGCGGCTGAAATGAGTTTTCTCCGCAGGGTGTCTGGACTCTCCCTTAGAGATAGGGTGAGAAGCTCAGTCATCCGGGAGGGACTCGGAGTAGAGCCGCTGCTTCTCCACATCGAGAGGAGCCAGTTGAGGTGGCTCGGGCATCTGGTTAGGATGCCTCCTGGACGCCTCCCTGGTGAGGTGTTCCGGGCATGTCCCACCGGGAGGAGACCCAGAGGAAGACCCAGGATACGCTGGAGGGACTATGTTTCTCGGCTGGCCTGGGAACGCCTTGGGATTCCCCCAGAGGAGCTGCTCCAAGTGGCTGGGGAGAGGGAAGTCTGGGCCTCCCTACTTAGGCTGCTACCCCCGCGACCCGACCCCGGATAAGCGGAAGAGAATGTATGGATGGATGGAGCTGCATTACTCCTTCCTGATTTCCTCCCTTTGTGTGCTCCCGGACCACTGAGGTAGCAAAACTTTCTTTGAAATACAGTATATCTGATTCTACCCTCAAAGTGCATTTATTTAGCAAACGTTCGACTGAGACGCACATTTACATTTACTATAATTTCGAGAAAACAATAATTGTTTTTAGGTGTTTATCTGGTTAAATTTGCACAGCGGCTCAACGCGTGCATGCATTCACTTCCGTGTATCGGGTTTTGAAATGCAGCTGATTTGACCCTCACAGTGCATTTATTAAGCAAATGTTAGACTGAGACACACATTTACCTATAATTTCGAGCAAGTAAATGTTTTTTGTTAATCTTGTTAAATTTTTGTCAAAATCCTCCCGTGCATGCTCCTGCGGCCGTCATTTGGCAGCCCATCGATTTGTTGGCACAACACCGGCCCACATTTCTGGGTTCGGCCCACATTTCTGGGTTGTTAGCTGTGACACGTAATAAACGCTACACGTCAGCGGTGATGCATAAGAGATGCGACGTATACGGCGAAGCAACATATTTAAGGATTTTTCTGCTTTATTAGACAAATATGGATTGATGCGACTTATAGGGTGGAGCGACGTGTACGGCTGAAAATACGGTAGTTGATTTTAAGTAAAAATGTTTGCTTCAGCTGTCGGAGCTGCGGCTGCGTGTTTACTACCGGCCTCAAACACCCACACCAGCACATTCCTGCTGCAGCACGTCTAATTAATGCTTTCATTAAAGAGAAAAGCCAAAGCTAGCTAATTACTGAACCCTTTAAAAAAACAGAGTCCACTAAACGTGTCCGATTATTTCTCTGTAGCTGAACTCGCTCTCTGCTGGTTAGAACTGATGTAATCAGAGTTTATGGTCATATTTGTAGCACAGTTTTGACTGAAGACCTAAATTATGAAAGTAAAACACAAAATGGTAGAAGTGTTGAAATTTATTTTGAAATTTCTAATAGTGTTGTGAAAAGCTCATAACTATGCATGAAATCTTAAAATTACAGCTATTACCATTTAAACTGAATGTGCAACAATTTAAACATGAACCTAAAAACAGTTTCACTAGTAAGTTGCATAAAATCTCACTGTTTAAACGTTCTAGTTCATAGATTTTCTGGTTATTTTATTGTTTTTAAACTTACTATACATTATTTTCCATAATGTAACATGTTTGATGATTTTCTCAAACACTTAATGCATGTTATGACTTTACAACAGTTTTATTTAAATCTTTTTTAATCTAAAAGCCTCTGAATCGTGTAATGAAATGCTTTAATAGTGTTTATTGAGTTAATCTCCTGGTTAAATTTTTGTAAAGGCACCAACACTGAATCTGAAATAAACGCCCCTAAAAATGACGCAATAAGGTTTATTGTCCTTTTTCTATCTGAATTGAATTTAGCAACTGTTTGAGTTGACGAACCTTATTTCACGTTTGGGCTTTTACATTTTCCCTCAAACAATAAATGTTCCATAATTACACGACAGGCAGCTTTTTAATCCTTAGCTGATTTTTCTGACCGTGACCCCTAAATCTTTCTTTTCAGAGATGATTTACTTTTTCTGTCTTTGTTGGATTCTTTCTGCGTCGACTCATCGTTTATTTTATTTTATAGATGTGTCGTTATAGGTCTTGACCTTTTGATATGTTCTGTTTAAAGCTTGCAGGATGAAATCACAGCCTCCGTGAGGGGGTAAAATGAAACAATAATCCCAGATTACAGACTCCAAAGTGATTTTTGTTCCTGCAGCTCTGGACTTGGTTCAGATTTTTATAGAAACTTTCCTCGGACATTGAGTCTCGTCATATGTTTGATTCCTCAAAGCCCCCCAGCTTTGTTATCAGCAGAATAAAGGTCAGTCTTATCCCGGCATTCAGACGTTTAAAGCAAAGTTTGATCCTCGCGTTACATTTTATTTAAATCTCCTTCACTGTACAGTCCAACTACAGTTTTCCTACAGATTAGAGTTTTCCTTTAAAGTGTGATCAGAAAGCCTGCGCTGACATTTACAGTCGACCAACGGTGCTGGAGCCACACAAGACAAACCACGATATTTGAAGAAAGAGTTTTTTTCATCAGCTCTTATCCAAATAATGTAAGAAAGTATTATTGATCCAAAATGCAGCTGTTCAGATCCATCTTTCCCCAAAACGAGTTGTTTCATTTCAGGCTCGGTGGTTGTTTCTAATGGCTGCTGTAAACAGTCTCACCTGAAAAATGTCACCTGGCTGCAGACACGGCGCCTCGGGCCGCTCCACAGTGGTCCTCGCTGCTTTTAAAGAAATGATAAATGAATCCATTGACCACCGAGGAGTGTGTGTTGGGGGTGGGTGGGGGGTGCACTACATCAAAGGAGCAGAACTGTGTCAGAAGTGAAGCCAAAAAGGTATTTGCTTTGTGAAAATTGCTGTCCAATACCGACCACTCCATCCCGCGCTCGGCTGCCATTTTCTATCATTTCATGAGGCCCGTCTCTTCATCAGTGGAGTGGGCAAAGATGGAGTTTTGCCTCTTCACTCTTCTGTAGAGTGGGCAGAGATGAAGCTCCGCCTCTTAACTCTTCTGTAGAGTGGGCAGAGATGGAGCTCCGCCTCTTAACTCTTCTGTAGAGTGGGCAGAGATGGAGCTCCGCCTCTTAACTCTTCTGTAGAGTGGGCAGAGATGGAGCTCCGCCTCTTAACTCTTCTGTAGAGTGGGCAGAGATGGAGCTCCGCCTCTTAACTCTTCTGTAGAGTGGGCAGAGATGGAGCTCCGCCTCTTAACTCTTCTGTAGAGTGGGCAGAGATGGAGCTCCGCCTCTTAACTCTTCTGTAGAGTGGGCAGAGATGGAGCTCCGCCTCTTAACTCTTCTGTAGAGTGGGCAGAGATGGAGCTCCGCCTCTTAACTCTTCTGTAGAGTGGGCAGAGATGGAGCTCCGCCTCTTAACTCTTCTGTAGAGTGGGCAGAGATGGAGCTCCGCCTCTTAACTCTTCTGTAGAGTGGGCAGAGATGGAGCTCCGCCTCTTAACTCTTCTGTAGAGTGGGCAGAGATGGAGCTCCGCCTCTTAACTCTTCTGTAGAGTGGGCAGAGATGAAGCTCCGCCTCTAACTCTTCTGTAGAGTGGGCAGAGTTGGAGCTCCGTCTCTTAATGCCTGGTCCCCACTGCACAACTCGAAACGCGCCTGCCGTCCCCTTTTGGCCGCTTGTCACGGTCCCACTGCCACTGAAGACCGTCTGATGACGCGCACTAGGGGGTGGCAGAGGGAGGGGTCTCTAGCTCGTTTTCCGGGTTCAGTTGTTGTGTTAACTGCACCTCCGACGGTCTTTGATGAGATTAAAACGTTTTTTTTTATGTTTGGGGTGATCTACACTGGAGAGAACAGCAGCCTGTCAGCAGCAACTGTAAAAATGTCACGTTTCTTACCGGAGTTTGGTTCCAATTCATGGAGGCTCGATCCGGTAAGTTTAAAAAGTCCAAAAAAAGTCCCGTTGTGGTTGTGTAATCAGATAGCAGAGGCTCTCCCGACTGTTTTCTGGACGCGTCGAGCCACCAGAGATCGAATTTTCTGGCGTTGGCAGTTCGACGCCTAGGTTGATTTGGACGCGCGCGTGCGTGGAAAAGGAACTGCAGGCTGCCGCCGCGCCGCTTCGATCACTCGAATCGTGCAAGCTTCCCGTTTCGCCGTGACTCCACGCGTCTCCTCATAGACTTTAAATGTAAACCGGCCGCTTCAGCCGCCCGACACCGGGGCAGTGGGTACCAGGCATAACTCTTCTGTAGAGTGGGCAGAGTTAGAGCTCTGCCTCTTAACTCCTGTAGAGTGAGCAGTGTGGGCAACGTTAATAAAAAAATTAGTTCCACAATTTTTAAAACACTTATTAATTTTTTTTAGGTCCACAATTTCAAAAGCACAAATGTCTTATGAAAATTAGGGGAAGCTAATCTAATCCGCTATTTATATTCGACAATTGGTAGCCGGCAGCGTTATGCAATATTTGCACTACACTGCCAACTGAAAAGTAACTAAAATGATCCTAAAAGGATGAAATTACAAAAATCAAAGGATTTATTTAATACTTTACGTACATATATTCTATTCGGCCACGAAATTAACAAAAAAGAATGATCTTTTAATCCCTAAGACCACTTTTAAATCTGAAATACACGGGCGTTTCGCCACCGCATTTATACATAAAAGTAACCAAAATACATAAAACTAACGACTCACCGTCGAGTGGTGGACACAAAACACACAATAAAATCCTCCGGCCGCGTTAATTTGGCTTGAAACAGCGGGGTTCTCTGCGGATTTATCCATTAGTAACCCAGCACAACCAGCTGGACACAGAGTTAGCGTCCAGTTCACCTCTGACCCGGAAGATGTCAACAGATTTAATGAAAAGTAACTAAAATACATAAAACTAACGACTCACCGTCGAGTGGTCGACACAAAACACTTAATAAAATCCTCCGGCCGTGTTAATTTGGCTTGAAACAGCGGGGTTCTCTGCGGATTTATCCAAGAAACCCAGCACAAGCAGCTAGCCACAGAATTAGCCCCTGAGTTCACCTCTGACCCGGAAGATGTCAAGATGGAATAGTCCATTTTTAGTAGGGGAATACAGAAATCGACCGGTTTTTGTATTGTGTTTTTAAGATCGTTTTCATCGTAACTATAATTATTTTTATGTTAAATGTACATTAACAAGCATTAGCAATGTTAGTGATGTAGGTGACTGGCCGGGGCGGGGCCGGACCCCTGCTGATTTGGGACCCCAAGCAACGGCATCATTTGCTACATGGTAGATCCGTGTCTGTTCTCCCTCTGCTCCCCCTCCAACCCTCCCTCCTCTCTGCTCTTTACGGTGAGGGAGGAGAAAAAGGCAAAACAAGCAGCTACGGAGCCAGCATAAGAGCCTGTAATAAGTTTATTCGTTTTTACTGATAGATAATTAGTTATTAGCGGTACTGCATTTTAAATAAAAATAGCACAAATCCGCTTATGAATTATAAAAGTTAGTCAAACCACAAAAACGCTGACAAAAAGTTTAGGTCCACTGTAAGCGGATTAGCGCTTTAGCGGTCCCTAGCATTCATGTGCCCACCTTTGGTGGACAGAGTTAGAGCTCTGCCGCTTAACTCCTGTAGAGTGGGCAGAAATGAAGCTCTGCCTCTTAACTCTTCTGTAGAGTGGGCAGAGATGGAGCTCCGCCTCTTAACTCTTCTGTAGAGTGGGCAGAGATGGAGCTCCGCCTCTTAACTCTTCTGTAGAGTGGGCAGAGATGGAGCTCCGCCTCTTAACTCTTCTGTAGAGTGGGCAGAGATGGAGCTCCGCCTCTTAACTCTTCTGTAGAGTGGGCAGAGATGGAGCTCCGCCTCTTAACTCTTCTGTAGAGTGGGCAGAGATGGAGCTCCGCCTCTTAACTCTTCTGTAGAGTGGGCAGAGATGGAGCTCCGCCTCTTAACTCTTCTGTAGAGTGGGCAGAGATGGAGCTCCGCCTCTTAACTCTTCTGTAGAGTGGGCAGAGATGGTGAAGCTCCGCCTCTTAACTCTTCTGTAGAGTGGGCAGAGATGGAGCTCCGCCTCTTAACTCTTCTGTAGAGTGGGCAGAGATGGAGCTCCGCCTCTTAACTCTTCTGTAGAGTGGGCAGAGATGGAGCTCCGCCTCTTAACTCTTCTGTAGAGTGGGCAGAGATGAAGCTCCGCCTCTTAACTCTTCTGTAGAGTGGGCAGAGATGGAGCTCCGCCTCTTAACTCCTGTAGAGTGGGCAGAAATGAAGCTCCGCCTCTTAACTCTTCTGTAGAGTGGGCAGAGATGGAGCTCCGCCTCTTAACTCTTCTGTAGAGTGGGCAGAGTTGAAGCTCCGCCTCTTAACTCTTCTGTAGAGTGGGCAGAGATGGAGCTCCGCCTCTTAACTCTTCTGTAGAGTGGGCAGAGTTGGAGCTCCGCCTCTTAACTCTTCTGTAGAGTGGGCAGAGATGGAGCTCCGCCTCTTCACTCTTCTGTAGAGTGGGCAGAGATGGAGCTCCGCCTCTTATTCTTGTAGAGTGGGCAGAGATGGAGCTCCGCCTCTTAACTCTTGAGCTGAGGGGCTCGGCGGGGGCGACCCTTCTTGAGACCTTCCCTCACTGATCCTGTTCCTGCAGGACTTATGTGTGGATGGAGGTGATTTTTAGAGATTTAAAGTGCAGCGATCACAATATGAAACAAACAAAGGTCAGAACCGGGTCAGATGTGTGTGAGGGGATTAAAGTGAGTTGAAGCAGAACTATTTGACTCAACGTGCAGAGCTTCTAGGAATCTGAAAATCCAGTCAACTCCTGTTTGTGTCCGATCTTTGTAAGAAACTTCCTTTGTTTAAATAACTGAAGTTAAAAATGTAAATTATCTTGTTGTGTTTTGAAGGGATCTGAATTTCTGAAGATGGTCATTCTGGAAAGATCTGCACATGTTTTATTTAGGGCTGGAAACATGGTTTCTTATTTACTTTTTTGTACTTTAAATAATATCTGAAGGCTTAAGTAAAAGTGGATTCCTATTTGCCCGCAAGAAAAACAAAAAAGTTGCAACATACCATACCGGTGATGAAAACAGCTCTGAACTCTCCACTTTCAGAAAGAAAAAAAAGATAAATATTGTAAACAGAAGAGTTCAACACGTTACAACTTGAACGTGAACGTTTTCCCATTAAAAAAAATCTTTCTACTTTAATTTACTTTACTTTGCTACATGAAGTGTAAACAGGCAACAAGGCTGTAAACTCCCAGTAACACCACATTATTTTCCTCCACTCACTTGAAACATGAATGTTCTGTTTCAGAATAAGATGTGAAGAAATGCCTCAACTTCAGTGCTTTAATTCTGCAACCCTTCATTCATCCTAAAAATCAGCAAAACAATGAATATGTTTTTTCGTCATATTTGGAGTTGTGGAGAAACAAAAGACAACTTCTTTGACGAGTTGTGACTGGAATCCTAAATAACGGAGGCCAGTCGGTGAGTCTGTTGAACGCCACTTTCAGCAGAGGACAAGAGCAGTCGGAGCAGAAAACTGACGAACGGAAGGAAAGATGGAGCGAGAGAAGGAAAAGAGGAACATTCAAACTGAAGCCTGAGCTGAGCCCTGCAAAGTGAAAACTTGGACAGATGTGCACGCGAGTGAGAGAGTTGCAGCTGGTTTGTCCCTGCCCAGCCTGTTTTTATCATCCAGCTGCACGTTTCTGTTGTCGGAGCACGTCGGTGCACGTTTTAAAGACGGAGGGCGTGAAACAATGACTGAAGACTAAAGTGTTGCCAACTGAGGGATTTTGGCACTATATTAATCTCTTATTAATATTTATTTTAAACATCACAATAAAGTGACCCAAACCCATGGCAGTGTCCACTTCTCATTGGACAGAACGGTGCGTGAAATAACGCCAAGAAATCATAAAATTTGTCACTTGTGTTTATTTTAATTTTATATTTTTAAGCTACTAAAGAGGTCTGAAAACTCTTTATAATGTGACACGTGTGTGTGAAGCCGCCACTGACTCTGGCAGCTGTGATTATTCATGGTGCGATGTAAATGTAAATGTAATTTTTTCAATCTAGAATAAATCAATGTGGGCACGGTGGCTCAGTTAGTAGAGCTGCTGTATCTCCGTGAGAAGGTCGCCAGTTGAAATCCCAGCCAGCGGCCTTTCTAGATGTAGTTTGCAGGTTCTCTCTGTGCATGCGTGGGTTTTCTGCAGGTACTCCGGTTTCCTCCCACAGAACAAAAACATGCAGGAAGAGGTGGGTAAAGATGATGGATGGATGTATAGATAAATCACTGTAGTAATGTTTTTGTTTTTTCTCGTAGCCTGGAAAAAGAGGAATTGTGACTTCAAGTAAAACAAAAATCAACAGAAGGAAGTTGATTTGTTGTTCTGGACAGGTTTAGATTTTTTTCCCCTAAAACATTATTCTTTTCTGCTCAGTTAAGCAAATTAGATGTTGTTTAGCATCTCCTCTGACTTTTAGGACAGCTAATAGCTACTTTCCTGACTGAGGAGTTGTCAACAATGGAAGACCGGTCCTCCTCTCCCCTCAGCCCTCTGTTTACCAGAAGCCCTCCAATCTTCAGCTCTCATCCCCCCCTTCCCCGTCTCAGCGTCTCCATCTCTGTTTGTATTCTGAGCGTTCGGACCGGTTGGATGTGAGCTTGGCAGCGACACAGGCCGGCGTTGTCTTTTGGAAGCTGCAGGGAAAAGTGATAGAGGGAGGAAAGAAAAACGAGCGCTCGCAGACACAACGCTCGGGCAACAATGGAGTTAGGAGGATTCAAAACATGCCTGGAACACAGACCACCTCTGGAACAGCCTTAAACAAAAGAAACAACGGAAATAATACAAATACAGGGAACCCTCGACTTACGAACGAGTTCCGGACCTAAGGACCGTTCGTATGTCGAAAATGACGTAAGTTGGATCATATAGTAAAAAAAATATATATATATTTTTTTTAAATAAATGAATACATGTACAGTACTGTACAGTCACCAAGCACTTAGCCTATCCTAACACAGTTTTTAAAGATGGAGTGAGTTGAATTGTCTCCCTTTCACATAAAGTGAAAGTGAAAGTAGCTCCCTTTATGTGAATGGAGCCTGCTGGGGAGACAATTCAACTCACTCCTTCATCTTTAAAAACTGTGTTAGGATAGGCTAAGTGCTTGGTGACTGTACAGTACTGTACATGTATTCATTTATTTAAAAACAATTATTATTATTCTATTTTTTTTACAGTGCGTTCGTAAGTCCGAGTTGCCTTAGGTCGGGGGTGATGTAAGTCGAGGGTTCCCTGTAATTAGGTTTATTGGCAACAGGCCTGTAAGAGGACTGGGTTTAAACAAAACATCTTCAAAGTAAAGATGAGCAGTGGTTCACCAGTCAGAAGGCTTTTATTATACCTACAGCCCATACTGTGAAAAGATTAGAAGAATCTGTGGAAATCTCTGAGCTCAGAGGCTGAAAGTCAACATTGGATGGTCGTAATCTTCGGGCCCTCGGGAGCCTTCACCTTCTGGACATCACTGCTTTGGCTCAGGAACACTTCCACACATCATCGTCTTGAAACCCAGTTCATCACGCCGTCATCAAATGCTGCCTAAAGCTCTATCATGCAAAAAAACAAAAAAAACATATGAGAACGCCTAGAAATGCCTCCCATTTTTTTTTCCGAGCCAAATTTTTTTTTAAATGGACAGAACTGCTCTTTGGTCAAATAAATCTAATTTGGAAGTTATTTTTTGGAAACCTCAGACTACAGAGCAGGGATATTCAACTGTTGGCCCAGGGGCCAAATCAAGCCCACTCAGTTCGGCCCACCAATGGGTTAATAAAAAAATAATAATTGGATTTTAAACCATAAAACAAAAATCTAAAAAAGCTAAGTCTGGTCCTCTGGACATTCAAAAAACAAACAAAAAAAAGCGAAAAAATTGTAGAAACGTTTCGTCTTTCGTCCGAAAGACTTCCTCAGTCTGAGCTGCTGTATTCAGCTCAGTCTTATAAATAGCACCCTCTCACAGTGGATCAACCAGTTGGCTGATGACAGCCTGAAACCAGCTGCTCACATGATCAAGGAGGACCATCAGCCTAACGATGGATCGTTAGCACCCTGATGGTTGTTTGCTATTCACAGAGGGCTGAGTGATACTAGCAATAACAGCATTGTAAGAGGGGACATAGTTGCCAAGTCCGCTTATTTCAAGCGGCATTGGGCTTGTTTTTTCCTGGAGTCGCTTTTAAATTCGGTGAGCCGCTTGTGGCGGTTTTTTGTGCTTACCATGGGTGTTGCGTCGCTTATTTGGGCTTGTTTTGTGAAATGTACTCCTGAAGTTATTTTAAAGGTATTTTTGATGTTTCTCTGCACGCTTAATAAATATGCTGGTTTGGTGCTGATGTAGCTTTATTGTTTAAACTGCACAATACACTTATCAGACGGCACGATCCTGCATTACTCCGTTCTCTGCACTTTCTATCTTCACACACACACTGAACCCGCGTGCCTACGTCACGCTCTCTCTCGCGGTGCGTTCACTGACACTCTGTAATATACATGCACGAACACTGCTGTATACATTACAGTATTGTGACATCATTTTTGAACTTTGCATATAGTGACACCACATATATATCTTGTATCATTCAACTATGTTCGTTTTTAGCAAACAAAATGATAAATTAATGAAAATTACTTTCAAAGTGAGTTTAAAATTAAAAACCGTGTATCTTCACGGGACATCCGACTACACGCGAATGCAACATTGTTCTTTATTCTTTGTCTAGACAAGACAACGCTAATGTGAGCTCTAAGTGGGGTAAATATGGAAAAAAATATAATAAAGATTGGGAGAAAGAGCGTGCTCTTCAAGACTGGATCCGACCACAGATGGGAGAAAAATGCAAAATGTATTTTTATTTTTTAGACTGAATACGTTCTTTTATGTATAATTTTGCTAGATATATGTAATGCCATAATAAATATGTTTATACTGTTTAAAACTGCCTTTTTTTACACAATGGGATGGGTTGCCAGCTGGGCTTTTTTTGGGCTTTTTTTGAAAGAGCGAGCCGCTTGTTTGTGCTTGTTTTGAAGGAGCTGATCGCTTCTTTCGGTCTGGAGATCTGGCAACCCTGGAGAGGGACAGTTGAACCCGGAGCCCTACACCCCGGTTAAATGATGGACGGTTTATTTCGGACGAAAGACGAAACGTTTCTACAATTTTTTTGCTTTGTTTTGTTTTTTGAATGTCCAGAGGACCAGACTTAGCTTTTTTTTTATTTTTCTACCTGGATTATTGAGCATGCATCAGGGCATAAAACAAACAATAAGTGCTGGATGTCCCGCCCCTGAGCTCTCTGCTTTCAGTAACTGTGGCCCCCTGGGCAATTTACCGTATTTTTCGTAGTATAGGTCGCACCTTTTTATCATTTTTTCATGGCCTGCGACCTATATTCAGGTACGACCTATTTATGGCTTTTTATAAAATAAGCTGATTTGTAATCATTTATTAACAAAAATTAAACTGAGACACACTCTTACAATAATGTCAGCTAACAAATATATATTTTTTAGGTGTTTATCCTGCTAAAATTATTCATTTATTAAAGAAAAGTTCAGCTCAGACACATATTTGCTATAATTTTTTATCAAACAATTAATTGTTTTTAAGTGTTAATCTTCTTAAAAGCCTTGCTGTGCGCTCCTGTGGCAGAGACATTTGCAGCAGAGCTAAACACGGTCCACATTTTGACGTAGGTGCGACCTATACTCTGGTACTGCCTATACTCCGAAAAATACGGTAGTTGAAAAGTCCTGCTATAGAGGCTGCCTCTCTAATGGTATGGGGGTGCATTGCTGTCTTTGGCGTGGGTGTTGAAATAATCTCGGCTGTAGATATCCTGAAAGCTTCTGACATTTCATTCCATTAGATACAGAGATGTCCAGTTTGAGGCATGCAGAGTCGTCTCGCTTCAGCGCCTGCGCTCAGACTGATCTTCTGCAGCAGGTCTGAACGTAAACAGTTATTTTTCTTCTGTGCTCGTTGGCAGACTTGTTGAATAAACTGGAAACTCGCTACGCCGTACGCTCAGCCAAATACAACCAAGGATCAGGCTCGCAATCGCACAGCTCAGGTCCAAACGTGTGAGATGAGTCAGATGGGAGGTCCGATACGCAGCGGGCCGGTCCACAGCGGGCTCGGGTCCAGCTCGCTCCTGACTTCCAGCTACTGAGTCACAACTTGGCCTGGAGCGTTTGCAGACTGAGAGAGGTTTAGCAGAACTGGCTGTGATTCATGCAGTTCTGAGAGCATATGTGTTCTGCCCACTGGGCGAACTACAAGTCGGCAACAGTGTGTTGAATGTGCTTTTAATTTGAAATGTGAGTCTGCAGCTAATGGCAGGAAGAGGAGCAGCTGTGAAAGCCATCGGACTCGGGACTGATAAGGACCAACATGCTGATATGGGCGATGGAGAATGAAACTACCGTATTTTCTGGGCTATAAGTCAGTTTTAAAAAAAAAACTAATTTTCATGTCCTGCGACTTATGGAGCGAAGCAACA
>JBBPBX010005736.1:30222-41793 GCA_038048925.1 Garcialebias charrua | reverse complement strand
CAGTTCCCGATTTTCTGTAGCATGTTGGAATCTGCTGTCAGGAAGGTAACTTTACTGCTGTATATTTAGTGGAGGAATGAATGTGCACCAAGTCAATACAAAGATTTAAACGGACAGATTTGCTCGAGGCTGTGGTGGCTGAGGAAGAGGCTCATGTACTTGAGTTTGAGGTTTCCACTTGAGCGGGAAATGTTCAGTCAGTCGGACTCTTTGGTTTCATGCACGGGGCCCAAAAGGACAGGGTATGGAAGAACTGTTACTGAACGGTTAGAGATGAGTTTATGTATACATTTCATTTGTCAAGTCGTGCAAACGTTGTCAGTCAAGGCATTACATTCTTTAATGTCACAAGCAATTCAGAGGTGTCATCTGAAGCAAAAATTAATAAATGTAACTTTTATTATGTGTGAAATTCAATCTACTGCGTATAAAATTAAAGGTCTTTATTATGAGATGAACCAATCTGTTAAAGCTGCACTATGTAACTTTGTAGTGCAGTCTGTAACTTTTCTAACAATATATTTTTAACATATTTCTTCACTCTGTCACTATCTACTGACAGACTGATGTTAGACAAAGTAATCTCTGAAAAAAACTATAGTCCCCTTGCTTCTCTATCAGCATTTATAAAAACACTAAAAACACAGAGTGACCCGCCGTTAACCAGCCAATAAAAACAGAGTTTGTAACCAGCCAATAAAAACAGAGCTTGAATTTGAATCAGCCAATAAAAACAGAGCTTGAATTTGAATTTCAGCAGAGCAAGGGGGGCAGAGCCATATATGGCTCTGAGGGGGAGGGATCAGAATGCTTTGCCTGTTGAAAATATTTCTAAGTTCTGTGCTCTACAGAAAGTTACACATAGCACCTTTAAATAGGCTTGGTTTTTATTTATTTCTCTTTGCAGAAAAGTGATTCAGTTACTCTTGACCTCCTGACTTACGCCGACCTGGAGCTGCTGCGTAACAGAAAAGCAGGCGTGGTCGGTCGTCCTCGCGGCCTGCAGCAGTCGTCTGCCCTCACCACCAAAAGATACCTCATCCTCGTATACACTGTAGAATTTGACAGTCGTCTGCCCTCACCACCAAAAGATACCTCATCCTCGTATACACTGTAGAATTTGACAGGTTTGTGTATTTTTTTTAAGCAGATTTTGTATTATTTACAGTTACTGCCAGATTCTGTCCTCGTTTGGACCTATAGGTTTAATTTCAGAATGTTGCACATTTTGTATGTGCAGGATCCACTACCCTTTACCTCTGCCGTATGTGGGGAAACCAGACCCAGCTGCTCTTCAGAAGGAGATCCGAACACTCAGGGGGGAGATCAACGCTCTCACCTCACATGGAGTTAACAAATCTGCCCATTTAGAAATACAGCGTCTACGAGAAGAGTAAGTTTCATTTATTGCATACTGATTGCCTTCCTGTTTTGTTGTTTTCCTGTACTGTACATTCTTTATGCAAGCTAATTACTTTCTTTATACTTTATTTTAGCTAACCATAAATCACAACACTGATTTCATTCAGGAGATGGGTGCTATAACTTTGGGTTTTTGTCATTTTTATATATACAGTATACAGTATACGGTATATATTTATATTTAACTTGCGTTTCCAATATTTCCCCATGGAAATACATTGAGACCTTCTCAACTCCTACAAAAACCTTTTCTTTAAAATTTGCTTCAACATACATGCTCGGTTCTTGTCATCTTACAATACTGTACTTTTACCTTTCAGATACAATTTTTGCTATTTTTTCCCCTCTGTCTTGAGCAAAAAGAGGGAACTGGAAATACACTCTGTCCATCAATGTTGTGAGAGAGATAACTTGAAAAATGAGTGCGGTACTGACTTCCATTCTGGTGTGTGGCTACATCTAGGTGTAAGAAAGTTTCATATTAAAAAACTGGGTTGCCTCATCAAATGCCAAGATGGCCACCACCCCGTATCTTATATGTTAAACGACCTCCGTTATCATTTGAGGAAACTTATGCTGTCTAGTTTTTATATTGTTTAAAAGTACCTGTATAGTTTCTCCAAATGACGGGGGTGGCCGCAGATTAATGTATGTTGGTGAAGGCCACCATTGGCCACCCTCTGTCTCCACCATCTGCATGGATTAAATCTGAACTGACATCATCTTGTAACTACGGTATGCATCATATTGCACTACAGTACATATATATGTTTTATCATTCAACTATGTTCGTTTTTGCAAACAAACTTATAAATATATTTCATTTTGATTTTAAATTGATTTTAAACTTCGCGCCGTGTTTATTCATGGGAAATCCGACTACACGCGAACGCAACATATGTGACGTAAGGAGATGTAGAGGGTTCCGGTTATGCATTAACATATAAGGATGTTATATAACATATAAGGCAAGCTGCTGACAGACGCAGACTGCTTCTGTCAGCAGCTTGCCTTCAGCTCGCCCATTTTTTTAACTTGACAAATGCTGTTACGTTGTGTCGCCTTTGGGTGTTCTAATATCATCAGTGAACAAGTGAGCCTTTTCACTTTCCCAAAAGAAGAAATACTTCGTCTGGGAATGGAATAAATAAAGCTGCCCCCCCCTCGGAGCCTCCTCGCTTCCTGAAAAGGTAAAAATCAAATAAATACGGGTGCAGACCTAAATTAGAACCTGCTGTTTATTGTTCATCTAACTTTCTGCTTCCCAAACTGAAGACATGTAGCTCAAATATTCACTTAGATTGATAAATTCGTCGGGTTTTAAATTGTCCGTCCTTATATGTAATGCATAACCGGAGCCCTCTACATCTCCTTACGTCACATATGTTGCGTTCGTGTAATCGGATTTACCATGAATAAACACGGCGCGAAGTTTAAAATAAATTTTAAATCAAAATTAAGTACTGTATATTTATAAGTTTGTTTGCAAAAACGAACATAGTTGAATGATAAAACATATATATGTAGTGCAATATGATGCATAGATACAAGATGATGTCAGTGCAGCTGACACTACGACGGATTTCCTTCATTTTGAACGTGGATGGATTTACGTCATCTGTAAAAAGAGGAGGGGGAAGAAAAAGTGTTTTGTTGTGGTCTTGTTAAAACCATACAATGTAATAATGATACTGACACTGCTTTCAACAAACAAAGAAGCAGAGCCACCGTTAGACCCAATCAGAGCAGGGCGGGTCCTGCGCTCTGGTTCACGGTGAGCCCAGGTGTGAGCAGCAGAGACAAACGGCAGGTGAAAGCTCACCTGCACCAATAAAAGAACACCCGCTACCCTAACAGAACCACCCGCCCCTTCATGCCGGTGATGACATGTAATCAATTATTAAACGCATACGTGTTAAACATTTGTGTTCGCACATAACCAATTCACTGCAACCGGGGAGACACCAGAGCTGATACACCATTACCCCAACCCCTCCTCCCGCACCACGCCCTGACCTCCCTGAGAGTTGAGTATCTTAACTTTGTACAGTATTAAATGTTAATGTTCAGAGCGTCGTCATCGTACAAACATGTCCAACCTGCGCTCGTGACCCAACTCCAGATCAGAGACAGAGACGTGCACCGCAGCCGGAGCGAGCAGCCTGTTGAGTTTCTCTCATGGTGAGAGAGGCGGTTTCTGCTGCTTTAGTTTTTCTAAATAAATATTAACGCTAAAAGACAAATATGTTCCTGATTATTAAACAAAAATTGTCTCTCTTTAGCTTTAATTTTCCCCAAACTCACACATTTCTCTGAGATTCAGTTCACGTGTTTGTAGTTTATCAAAAATATCTGCTAAATTCCCCTGATGCACGCTCAATAATCCAGGTAAAAAAAAGAAGCTAAGTCTAGTCCTCTGGACATTCAAAAAACAAAACAAAAAAGTAGAAACGTTTCGTCTTTCTTATCTGCTAAATTCAATTTTACACCATGTTTTAACATTAACAAGGGGCTGTGGCTGTTTGGATGAGCTAAACATATTTAGAATTGTACTGAGAGGTAACTGTACTGTCATAAATGTAGTGTAATAAATTATCAAATATGACAAATACTGTAGTATTAAATGACTACATGAGCAGAAATCCTCAGCCTTAACACTGCATTTAAACATAAACTGTAATTTTTTTCTAGTTTAATCTATCTTAACCCATATGTGCATAGAGACTTTGGCTGAACGATCTTGGAAAATAATCTAATTGCAATTTTTTTCTATAAATTACAATTAGCGATTTAAAATGCGATTTATTTTTAAAATATTTTCTCAAGTATTTTTCAACAAACAGAAGCAATAAATCAAATTTTTTTTAATATCTTTCAAGTATTTTTCAACAAACAGAAGCAATAAATCAATCTGTTTTATAATAAACTTTGTCAGATTTATTTAAAGCAGAGATTACAATAAAGCAAACAAATCTATGCCTTTTCTTTTCACCATTTCTATTTTTTCTTGTTTCATAAACATAATAGTAAACATGTTAAGTGAACTTCCTAACTACTGTCTGAACTTCACATGACAGTTAATAAATAAATATAAAAAATTAGATATAAAAAAATTACTGTTTGAAGTTCAAACAGTTCGGTCAGTGATCCCTGTCGGCTGATACTTTGCTTACTTGAAGTTGAAGCACTGGTTGTTGTCATTCTAGCCATGCAACCATCGTAAATGTCTTTGTGGTGTTTTTTTAAGTGTTGATAAAGATTTGTGTCACGTGACCAGTCAAATTGCAGCCTTCGCGATTAGAAAATCTCATTTTATCATATTCCGATATTATTGCAAATGCAATTAATTGTTCAGCCCTAATAGAGACTTGTTTAATGGCAGCCATTTTCTTTTCGTCTTCAAGGCTGGCTGCAGTAAAGGAAGAAAAGGAAGGCATGGCCAAGGCTCTGGGCCGACTTCAGCTGAGTGGTAAGTGTTCCACGGCTGAGCGAGAGGACTGGAGGATCAGGGACGTGGTGAGGACGCTGGAGGAACAGCTCATCAAGGAGAGGGCCAGAAGTCAAAGGTCAACGAGTAAGAGGTGCCAGGAGCAGCGACTCCTTGTGGAGCAGGTGAAAGTGTTCTGGATAAGGTTCCTGTTTTCTTTGTGACCCGTCTGGTTTGAACTCTCCTCCTTCCTGTCTAGCTAGAGGAGCTGAGAGCATCAGAGTGCGCCCTCCGTGTTCGTGTCAAGAGTCTCACCAACGAACTGGCATTACTGCGGAGAGGGTTAGACAATCTAAGCTTGTACTATACTCTGTCATTGAGTTTCCTTCAGTTCAGACCAGCGTTTGACCTGAATGTTACTCGCTGTTTGTCTCGGTGCCTGCAGCAGAGTGACTCCTGGGTCGGGCCACGTCAACTCTCTGGTTGATGGGGAGGTCTATCGCTCTCTTTCTCGTGAGCGGAGGTCTGGATATGGGACAGTCAGGGCTCGGTCTGCGTCTAGAGAGCGATCGGAGGACAGTCGGCATAGATCAGTAGAAAGAGCAAGAAGAGCGGACTCTTCTGGACCACGGGCTCACATACCCAGGCCATCGCCTTCCCCCACAGGTACTGCCTGTGACGATCTTTGTGTTAATCAACTTCTTTCATCTTTATCAGATGATTAAATGCTAAAAATTCTGTCTTTCAGGGTCCAGAGTGCCACGCTTCGACCCGACAGCCTACATCCAGGACCGGCAGCGCAGGCGGAAAGAGACGGAACTCAAAATGTTGGTTCCCATTCATTTCCCTTCGACGCTCCTGTATTTAACGCTGCATTGATCAAAACCCTGATTTCCGTCAGACAGAGGAAGGTGCGAAGGGACATTCTGACATCACCCGTCATCCCCGAGAGGGGCCGCTCCCGATCCAGAGAGGCCTGTCCTCAGGTGGTCCGACGTGGCAGCAGAGGCCGGAGTGTGTCAGGGGAGCGCAGAGGCAGCAGAAACTCCTCTGAGAGCTCATTAGCAGATATGGATGAAATGACCCAAACTCTGTTCAGGTACTCTCAGACAACCAAAGACTTCAGTGAAGCTGCTGTCAGTTATTTTACTGTTCATCTTTTATCTGTTCAGGGGAAGAAAACTCATGTACAATGGATCGAACGTGGTGAGTATTTAACATAAAGATTCATTTGAGGAGGGTTGATGTTTTTGTGTATTTTTAAACTTTTTAAATCTTGTGGAAAAATCAGCTGTTATTCTTTTTATTTGATGTCGGTAAACTTGACAGGTCCTGACGAAGCCTAAAAATCTTTCTAAATTTTTCTACTTTGTCAGAATTGTTTGAAATTCTTCTAACCTCACAGTAATGTTACTATGAAGAGAAATCAGTCTCGTAAGTAGTCACACAAGCGGACAACATCTGTAGGCATACAACAAGATCCACAAGCGTACCACAAGTTTTACTAATGCATATTACAAGATTCACAAATTTTCTACAATTTAGGTTATTCTTCTCATGGAAAAACTACAGGGAAATATATTTTTCTGGTAATATACAGTAGATGTATATGTCCTTCCTGATACATTTTTAGATGAATAATAGCCGACTCTAGATGATTTTAACCGTGCAGTTCACAAAATGTAATATTTTAGGAATCCTGTAGCATCACTGTAAACAAATGTGTTTTAATATTAGGGCTTATGAGCTACTGTGCTAAGTTATTAATGCGTGTTCAACCAATAGTTCAGTAAATCTGGTAAAGCTCCGATGCCCCAGCTTTTTACCAGCCCTGAACGCAGCATAACTTTTGTGAATGTGGAGCAGTAAAGTCACATTCACAGGCAGCTGATTCATCAGGAGCAGGTGAGTTGTTCACGTGTTTTTGACTATTTGTATAAACAGAATATTACTTGAGTTGTGGCGCAGAGGTTAGAGAAGGTGGACCTGTGATTGGAAGGTCGCTGGTTCAACCCCCTGGCCTGACAACATCAAAATGTGGGTGGGAAAGGTGAAACACACACACCTGCCTCCATCCTCATGTGCCCCACTCTGGCCCCTTGAGCAAGGCTCTTATCCTCCACCATCTGCACCCCAGGTGCCCTAGATAGCAGCTCTCTGCTCCACACAGAGGGCTGTGGTAGCTCAGTGATCTGTAGTTGTCAGGAAGGATATCCAGCGTAAAAATAATCACCACGTCTTCGTGCGACTTAGTTTGCTGTGGTGACCCCTGACAAAGGGAGCAGCTGAAAGAAGAAAAAAGAAAGAATACACAGAACATTCCTACTTGAGCAAATTGAAATGTGTACATTTGATGTGAACTCTATGCATTTATAAAACTTGTGGTACGCTTGTAGATCTTATTGTATGCATAAATAACTTACACTTGTGTGACAACTATTGACTATTTTAGCTTCATACATTACTGCCCTCTAGTGTTCCCTAGGGGAAAGATTGACCATATTGAACTCCGTTATAAATTTAAAGCCCCACTGACATGATTTTTTACTATTCATAAAATTGCTCACAACATATATCTTTTATCATTTAAATATGTTCGTTTTTGCAAACAAAATGATAAATCACTTTAATTTTGCTTTAAAAGTGATTTTGAACTTCAAGCCGTGTTTAATCATTGGAAATCCGATTACACGCGAACGCATCATCTGACGTAGTGTGAGGCAGAGCTCTGGGCTTGTCACATTGCGTGCGTGTGAGCAGCTCCACATGAAGGTAAGTCTGATACAGCATCAGACCTAAATTATGCCCCTTTTCCACCGGTCGGCTCGGGTCAGATGTTACGTCATATGTGCGTCGCAGAGACCCCCTTTCATCCTTTTCCACCGGATATTCCGTGCTGAGCCGCGCAAGATTTCTTGAGATTTTTGGGCTGGTTTCAGAGGGGTACTGAGGCGAGCTCACCCGCTCCGGAAGGAGGGAGGAGGAGACTCGAGCAGTTTTCACGGAAGCGACTGGGAAGCAATCACGGCAGGACTTTACATGATAAACACGGTAAAAACAATTATTTGTTTTTAAATTTATAGCAAAGATGGGTCTTCAGCTGAACGTGTCCTTAATAAAATCACGTATTGCTCAAAACTGCAGGATTTTAAAAAGTAGGATCGCCACGAGCAACACGCGGCGCGCGGGCGGCTTTGTGTCTTTAAATGTAGCTCAATGAACAGATATAAAATATATTTCATAGTTGACTTTATAGTACGAGGGTTCCTGAGCTCAACCACGCTTTAATATTGTCACGTAGTGGTCAAATCTGCTGCATTTAAAGTAGTTTCGCTTTGACTTCTTCCAAAACTGTGCTTGCACAACGAAAATAAATTATAAAAATTCGAATTTTATTTCAAATAACTCCAACAGGATACATTTAGTATATGAACATGTTGTGATCACACTATATTTTTTTGAAAAATATCAGCTATGTGGTTTTTGATAGAATTGATAATATGTGATACAAAGTACAAGGGAGAAAATTAATGGAGGTAGCTTGACACATTTATGTCTATAACACATTGAATTTTATTTCAAATAACTCCAACAGGATACATTTAGTATATGAACATGTTGTGATCACACTATATTTTTTTGAAAAATATCAGCTATGTGGTTTTTGATAGAATTGATAATATGTGATACAAAGTACAAGGGAGAAAATTAATGGAGGTAGCTTGACACATTTATGTCTATAACACATTGAATTTTATTTCAAATAACTCCAACAGGATACATTTAGTATATGAACATGTTGTGATCACACTGTGTTGTTTAAAAAAAAAAACAGTTTCTGGACTAAATTAATCACATTTTTCTTTTACAGTCAACAGAAGAAAATCACCAGAATTCAACAACCTGTGTCATCTTCTGGAGGAAGACGTGAGACACCAGATGGAAATTTGTTACTTCTGTTTGTCACTTCAAACTTTTCCTATTAAACGTTATATTTTCTTAAGTGGTGTCCTCGAACATTCAATTTCCTAAACTTATTTTATAATGTGAAGTGTGTATTGTGTTTAAATCCATACTGGAAGTTAAGAGAACTTTCCATTTGCATTTGACCTTTAAAGAATCATAAGATAAAGATTATTAGAATCTGCTCAACTGTTATTACGTTATAAATTATTTGGTTCTAGGATGAAGTCATACAAAAAAAGTCAAAAATTAAAAGTGGCCAAAGTCCTTTGGACAGTTTAAAGTTAAAGAATTCACAGACCATCCATCTACCATCTACCATCTACCACCCAGCAGCAACTTTACCAGGGAGACACTGGCAGTTTCAAAGATCACAGTGTGATGTTTTAAATCAACTTTATTTATAAAGCACATTTTAAAAACCACAGGGTCAACCAAAGTGCTGTACAATAACATAAAAGACAAGTTAATTAAAAACTATAAAAAGCATACAAAAATAAATACATATACCAGTCTTACTGCAGGTGTGTTAACATGCCATAAAAGATAAGATCACGTGTTAAAAGCCAAGGAATAAATGTGTGTTTTTAAATAAGATTTAAAAAGTTTTGAGGACTGTCAGCAGCAACTGCTCAGCTGATCTGAGATCGGGGAGGGCAGGAAGGTTGAAGCAGCTCAGATAAATATGGTTTTGCAACTTTATCAAGCACCTTGTGCATAACTAAATAATAAAATATGCTTTAATACATCTTTATTGTAAAAATACTAAATTGGAAAATACATGGGTTTAAAGAAGGCAACAAGGTAGGATTATGAATTGGGTTTAAAGATTACAGCTCATGAGGTACTCATTATAGCATGACATCTCTTTCACAACATTCTGTCAAAGCCTTTATTGTGTTCTTCTTCTAGTGGTGGCTAGTACTGTAGTAAATAGCTTGAGGGAACATTACTGCCACCATGTGGTAAGACGAGTAGGATTCTGGACCCCGCCCACAGAAGGGGTACAAAAAAGCTGTGGAAACAGAACATAGATGTGACCCGACCCGAACTGAGCCGATCCAACCCGAGCCGAGCCGAGCGGTGGAAAAGAGGCATTAGATCCTGTTGTTTCTTGTTCCATCACCCAAACTATTTTCTGCTTCCCAAAATGAAGACAAATAGCTCAAATCTTCACATAGATTGATAAATTTGTCGGGTTTTAAATTGTCCGCTATTAAAGAGACCTGGGGCCTCATGTATCAACCGTGCGTGCGCACAAAAAACTTGCTTACGTCACTATCCACGCAAAACCCCGTATGTATCAAAACTGAACTGAACGTGAATATGTGCGCATCCAGGTACATTTCCACGCAAGCTCCATGGCTCGCGTACGCACGTTTCTGTGGTTCTTGTTCCTTTGGCGACACTTATAATAATAATAATTGTCTAATCTTGTCATCTGCGTATGTTTCCCATACACAGACGAAATTCGTCTCTGCATTTAACCCAACCACCTACCAGGTGGTGCAGTGAGCAGCCATAGAAGGCGCTCGGGGAGCTGGAGAAATAGGTGTGCACTCATAGACACCCCAAGGATGTGTAGTGGCCGGGACGCGAACCCACGTCCTTCGGGTCCCAAGTCAAACGCCCTAACCACTACACCATCTTGGCTCTTTACAGGTGATTCAGAGAAACTGAAGCCCCACAGTCTGTGGTTGACTTTAAGAGCGGCTTGAAGACCTTTCTTTTCAACCGAGCATACTATACTCCTCATGATTCTACTTTTGATCTTAGCTGATACTGTTGTTGATTTTAATTGTTTTATTATTTGTTTTATTGACATTTAATTATGTTGCACCTTGTAGCACTTTGAGATTTTCATTAATGAAAAGTGCGTTATAAATTGAATTCATTATTATTATTATTATTATTATTATTATTATTATTATTATTATTATTATTATTATTATTAACTGTTCATGATGTGAAAATGATTAATATTCCCACCAAACACACATGATAACAATTATTACATCCACATGGACGCAAATAAAGGACGCGCAAAGTTGTGCAAAAAATACATTTGACAGGAACGGATTCAGCCTTACTGGAGGATATAATACATAGTGTAACACGCAGATCATTTATTTATAAACAGATATAATTTTCTGATCTATGATATGGCTTATCAGCCGTTTTCAGGAATAATCCTTTTTCATTTTGGCACTGCGCTCTGGAGCACAACGCATGCATGCACAACGCGTGCAGAAGCAGCGATCAAACTGTTCCCGAGCTTTCCAGAGGGAGCTGGCAGGTCGATCGGGACTGTGCCATTCCAGTCCACACAAAGCCGGATCATAGAATGGTCTCATCCATATGATTCCAAAGGCTGAGTGGTCGCGGTTTGGAGCGCGCGCACCCTCGCCGGTGTTACACGGCAGTGGAGGTGTTTATTGTAGATTTCTCCAAAATGACACGTGAAAGTACACCATATATAACTTGTAGGAGAGTGAAAGCTTCACAGACAAACAGATGCGCACAAGGCTGCGGGCGCGCGCAGCGTTTGGAGACTCCAACATCACGTCATGTCATGAAAACTCTCCACTGAGACGCACAGACTCGTTTCTTCATATCATCTATTAAATAAACAAAGATCTATGTTCAACCAAACATCCAAGTTCCTCTGTGTTTACAGTAATTATGGTAATAAACTCGTGCGCAAAGTTAATATTTTCACTCAGAATGAATGGATGAGCCGTTGCGCACCAAAGCAGGGT
>JBBPBX010005736.1:0-22080 GCA_038048925.1 Garcialebias charrua | reverse complement strand
GTTTTAATAAGCAGCTAGTTCATCAATTTGTAGGACTTTATCACCATTTCACCAAACTGAGGTATTCAAAGTGCCGTTTACAACAGGCAACAGTTTTATAACAATTCCACAGAACCCAGCATCAAACTGTCCAAACTGTTTCTTTAAGGTAACGACCCAGTCAAAGCAATAAAGAGTTGACATGAAAAATTCAGTTATTTGTCAAGTCAAGAGATATGGTGGCTGTTCTCCATCCATCCATCCATCCATCCATCCATCCATTATTGTTCCCCACTTCTTTCTTTGTGGGTCACGGGGGTCACTGGTGCAGCTGTCACTGTGTGAATCCTTAGGGCCTTCTAGGCCTTCAGAGAAGGCCCACAAATGTGAAATGTTGCATTAAAATGATTAGAAATTTATTTTGCGTGTTATATTTTCAATGTAAAGTTTCTTAATTTTTGTAAAGTGTACAACTAGACTCCAAGTCGAGCTTCAGAAAAGAAAGGAGTAGTGGAGGTAAACGTCTCACATATAAAACAAACGGGCATAAAGACAGAGTGCAGAGGATCCTGCTGTACAACTTAATGCCCATGGGCCAAATTTGGCCCTTGTCAACATGTTATCTGGTACCCCAAAAATATATTTTAAATGTTAAATATTTCTCATTGCTTCTCATTTCGCCTAAAAAAAAACCCAGCAGCGTGACTGCTTAGTGGTTAGCACCGTTGCCTCACAGTAAAAGTGTCCTGGGTTCAATCCCCAGTTTGGACCTGGGGTCTTTCTGTGAAGGAGTCTCACCAGTCGCTGCTTGTAGACCTCGATGGAGTAAGACGTCATCTTATGCAGAGTCAGGAACGCTAATGACACCTGCGCTCTGCTTTTGTTCAGAAGTTGCTGTAAAGAAAGTCGAATGGCGGTTCAGTGTCACGCAAACATAACCTGCAGTGGTTAAAAGAACAATTAAGACATTTATTTTTTTACCAGTAGCTTCTCATTGGTGTTTTTATCCAAAGAGTCCTTCTTGGAACTGACTGGGTGGCAGACTGTGTTTGACTGGTGGAAAACACACAAAAAACCTTCAAATACAGCAAGATGAAAGAATATATATATAAAACGTTGTTTAAGGAGCTACAGCTTGATTCCTGCAACTGTTCACCTCGGCTTCGTACTCGGCCCACGCAGCTTTGCGCTCGGCGTCGCTGAGCTCCTCTTCTTCTTTGTGGTCCAGCAGAGACTCGTGCTCATGGTAGGACACTATCTGGTCTTTACAGGTTTGCAGCAGCTGCGCTAGGACACTGTCCTGAGGAGGAGACACAACCCGTCATAATGTTTCTGCAGTCGATGCGGCAAAGAACATGTCAGTCAAGTCACCAGTGGTAAAATAGGCGTGGGCCGCTTGCTCTTCTTGGAGTTTGGGTCGTCGAGCATGTCGGGTTCGAACGTGTAGAGTTCAGTCAGCTCGTTCAGAGTGAAGTGTCTCTCAATCTGTTGCTGGTCCACCACTCTGAAGGACAGAGACTGTTTGGTCACCTGTCGGTCATAGATCTTCTCCTCCATGGTGCCCTGCAGATCAGATTATAAACAAAAACTTTAAAAAGTCTTAAATTACCCACTATCTAAAAAAAAAAGAAGTAAATTATTATTTATCCTGTAAAATATCCATCCAGCACAAATTAAGAACATCTGTTGTAGCTTACGTAGCAAAAAATTATGAGAAAGAAAAAGTCTAGGTTTCAAATCTGGAGTTTAATATATCTGAACTTTACAAAATATACTTTGTGTTCATCAGGTTCTATTTTTTTTTAATCTCAAATATTCGCCATAAATCTATAAATCTGTGTTTAATAAGCACTTCTTTACTGAGATGATCCAGCCAGCTCACAGGTGCGGTGAATCAACATGTTGATTAGACAGCATGATTATTGCACAGTGTGCCTTTGGCTGCCCACAATAAAAGGCCACTCTAAAAACGTGCAGTTTACTTTTACTGTGGGGGGAGGGGGTCTGAAAACCAGTCAGTATTTAGTGTGACCACCATTTGCCTCACGCAGCGCAACGCATGTCCTTTGCATAGGTACGACGACGAAGCCTGGGGGTGACCACCACCATAGATTACGGTAACCTTTGGCCACCCCAGTCATGAGGAAACTTTATTTTTAAACAGTGTAAAAACTAGAAAGCATAGTTTCCTCAAATGATAGGGGTATGTCAGTTTACATAATGACCTTGGCCATCTTGGATTTTGAAGAGGCAACTCCATTTTCAAAAGGAACCCTTCTTAACATCTAGATGCAGCCACACTAAAAAGGAAGTTGACCTGTTGCTTAGTTTTCAAGTTGTCCAGCTCATAAGGTTTACATATACGGTATTTAGCAGCAGCCATCTTGGATTTTGACTTGACCGCCCAATTTTCAAAAGGAAACTTTCTTATGCCTAGATGTAGCCACACACGGAAAATAAGGTCGGTACCTCACACATTTTTCAAGTGATCGAACTCATAACATGAACAGATGGACGAAGGGTGTTTCCAGTTCCCCCTTTTCACTCCACAACGACCAAAACACAAAAACACGTACAATAAAACCATTTTGAATACTTTTTAAAACAAGTACCGGTACATTTTTTAACTGATTCAACTGAAGCCCGTTGTGCTTACCTGAGCCAGAAAGCGGTACACAAACACCTGTTTGAGCTGACCGAAGCGATACACTCTGTAAATGCTCTGCATGTCGTACGAGGGATTCCACGAAGCATCGAAGATTACGACTCTGTTGGCGGCAACAAGGTTGATGCCAAGTGACCCGGCTCTTGTTGAAATGAGGAACAACCTGCCACTAAAAGAAAAAAAAAAAACATTTTGAAAAATAAAATACAAAGTGAAATGGAAACTGAAATGATTGTTTAAGTCTTATTCCAGCGGCATACCGAACATTGGCAGTGTTGTTGAACTCCTCCGCCCACTTCTTTCTGAGCAAGGCATTGGTGGAGCCATCGAGCCGATAATAATCTACATTCTTAATCCAGCGGCCCGCTGGTCAAACAAGAAAACAGAGGAATCAAAATATGTGCTAAAATTATAAACTTAATCCAAATTTTTATTATTATTCTTTAAACATTATAATACCATTCACTGGTTTGGATGGGTCTCTGGCATGGTGGGAAGCCTTAAGGAAATCTTCGATTAGGTTCAACGAGATCAAAGACTGACTGAAGACCAGCCTATGGAAAAATAAATTGGTTTTTGTGAAATGTAGTCACATTTAACAGTTTAAATCGTTCTACATAACGCCACAATACATACACTTTATCCTCCAGGTCTTCAGCCATTTGAAGGATCTCAAATAAAAGCACCATTTTCCCCGAATGCTCCAGGATCTTAGCATCACTATCAGGCAGCAGATTCTTGTACCAGCCCTTACTTTGACTCAAACTGCTTGCTGGTTTCACTCCTACACAACATGTAAGACACAACAAAACTATAGAAGCAAACTATTGACAAAATGGGGAATTGGTTATAGGACTGACAAACAGACGTCCTGTAATACCTTCCACCACTGAGTGATCTTCAGGGGCATCAACAATCGTACTGCTTCCACCATCCTCTTCTTTTTCTTCAAGTCTTGGAGTGAAAGTTTATGAATGTACAATAATAATAATAATTACAGAAAAAAAAGATATATTTTTTTCTAAATATAATAATTTACAACAGTTCTGCATACAGTAAAAAACGTATACCGTATTTTCCGGCGTATGAGTCGCATCAATCAAAAAAAAGGAATCACAAAGAGGAAAAAAAACGAGTTGCTTTGGCGTATAAGTCACATTTATTATGCATCACCGCTGACCCCAGGAAACATGGGCCGGTGTCGTTCCAAAAATCGACTGGCTGCCAAAAATCGGTTATGGGAGCGTGCACGGGAGGACTCGTTGCAGTTCTTCAAAAATGAACAAGATTAACACTTAAAGGACAACACCCACCGTGACAGTAACAATTCACCATATTGGACAATTACTGTAGTAGAATATGATGTCTATTTTCATTTTTGCATTTGGGCCAGGCGAGTGTAAAAAAAACCAAAAAAACAACGGAGTCCCGGAAACATCCGGAAACCCGGCCGAAGATTGCCGAAGTCCGGAGTGACGTAAATACAGGCTCCACTCAGAAGGCAGGAGTGAGTTTGCGATGGAGGCTTATGAGAGTGAGAGTCAAAACTGCAGTTAAACTCGTGTCCTACGTGGATGTGCGATCTCTAAATATTTCCTGGTGCAGTTGTGGGTACAGGACCAGCGCTCTGTTTTTATTTATTTTTCAGAACTTTTTAATAAGATATAACACCGCTGCGGTTAAAGCTGTCGGCTGCCTTTTAATTCTCTATCTCCTGACCTGTCACTGAATTGACAGGTCACGGGGAGAGAATAAAAAGCCAGCCGGCAGCTTCATGAGGAAATTAATAAATTTGTCGCGAGCGAGCGAATTAAACTAGTGTCCTACGTGGATGCGCAATCTCTAAATATTTCCTGGTGCAGTTGTGGGTACAGCTGGACCAGCGCTCTGTTTTTATTTATTTTTTAGAACTTTTTAATAAGATATAACACCGCTGCAATAATGAAGCTACGTTGATGCATGCTTGTTATAACTCCGCATGCATTCAAGGCGGATACTTCAGTGACGTCAATGCCCATATATGGAGAGGGGCAGATTTTCCCGGAGCTGCGGCTAAAATCTGCTATAAATCAGGAAATAACACATTTAGCGTTATTTCTCTACAACATAAATGAACGCTCCTGTTTCATTATTTAATTAACTACTAAATATTAATGGCGATGCAATTTGAAAACATGGTGGGCCATGTCCTTTAAAAACAATTGTTTGTTTGCTCGACATTATAGCAAAAGTGTGTCTCAGTTTAACTTTTCCTTAATAAATGCACTTTAACAGTCAAAACAGCTTCATTTTGACCCTGAGCAAATACAGTAAACATGTTTGCTCCAGGTGTTCCTCCTTGCTCTGGCGCAGCGAGGCACATGATCCACGGCCCAGGAAAGCAGTGAGGTGCAGGCGGGGGGACTGCCAGCTCTACAGCGCCCCCCTGCTGTCGGAGCAGAGACGAAGGTGGCTCACGGCTCTGGCTGCGAGCTCTACAGCGTCCCCCCAACCCGCCCGCACCTTGCTGCTTCCCGGGGCCGTGGATCATGCGCCTCACTGCTCCTTCCTCCCCGCTCAGGCGGCAGAGGAACACTTCATCCCCAGACCCTTCCAAGATGACCCAGAGCCAGTTGAGGCGCACCACCAAGGAGTTAATGTGCCCGGTGGGAGCCAGCCAGACATGGGGGAGGAAGGTTCCCTGAGAGGGGGGATCCTCCGCCGCTGTGTGGCCGTCTCTTCCGCCGGGTTGAATCCCTCGGGAAGACTGCGTGGACCCACCTGTTTACAAGCCTTCTTTCTGCTGCTCCATTACTGTTTTGGGCTGCACATTTTATTACCTGCAGTTTGTAATCTGTAAAATAGGATTTTTTTATTTGGGGAAATTTTACTTGTGTTAAGTTTATCTTTTACTCGCTTCTTCCTTTTTGTCTCTAAGTGAATGTGTGTGTGTGTGTGTGTGTGGGGGGGGGGGGGTAGCGGTAGAGAAGCAACAGCCTAGAGGGCCTTCTCGTGCCTCTAGCGGCTGCAGTGGGTAATGTTTACTCTGGTTCATGTCAGTATGAATGAGCATTTAAAGCATCAGTCAAAAATTGCATCATGAATATGGGGGGGAAGTTGCTTAGGCGTATAAGTCGCATGACTGGCAAATCTATACAAAAAAAATGTGGCTTATACGCCAGAAAATACGGTAAATTCAGTACGAAGTATATAACAAAGTACTGTATTAATATTCTCATTTAATTAAAAAAACATAAGGACAATAAATTACCTCTCAGCCACAATGGTCTCTACATTCATCTGTTGAGCTGCTGCCTTAATTTGATTCTTTTTAATCAAATGTCTCTGCTATGAGAATAAACACATTTTAATCCATATGTTGGGTAAAAATGATGATGAGTCAACATGCAGGCAAATTTCTTCAACCTTGTTTTCCTTGCTGAGGTCGCTGAGCTTAAGGCACCACGGATGAGTCCAGATTCGGCTGAGAACCTGGAAATCCTTGAAGAGGTTTGCTCCGGTCCTCGTCTTTGTTGTTGTGGTTTCAGACCCCCCCACTGAGAGCAGAATAAACAAGCGCATGTTTATCGTTGAGTTTCTGGTTCAAAAATTAGTAAAACATTTAAATAAATTTTAGGTTGTAGTCATTTTTACAGCATAATTTTGTCATTAAACATTTCAGTAGGTTATTCATTGACTGTTCGTTACTGTAAATCTGGGATTACGGGTTACCGGTAATCTCAGAGCTGTTTTTTAAGAAGACATGTTCTTACCTGAGACGTGGTCGAGGTAGTGGCGGTACAGCGCATACTGAAGGGGGGTGATCCTCACTGCCAGCACATACTCATATTTGGGAGGCAGAAACTGGGTCAGCTCAGAGTAATCTCTTCTCTACGAAAAAATGAACAGTGTTGTCGAACTGGAATATAGAAACGTTTAAAAAACATTCAATTGACTTTTTTATTATTTACCTGCACGCATCCAGCCAATACTTCATGAAGCACGTGTGCTCGATTCTTCATGACCCTGACGTCTTTCGCGGTGGAGTCGGCACACTGGCCGTTCTGTATGGGGTTGATGAAGCGGTTTCGAAATTCGTTCAGAGAGCCCAGCAGGTTCTTCTTGACGAAGCTCATCATGCAGTGATCTGCAGGGACAAAACAAAATACGACCTCACAGTGTTTTGGTTCATTAATGACCTTTCACTGTGTTTTGGTTCATTAATGACCTTTCAGTGTTTTGGTTCATTAGACCTTTAGCTCACAGAGATGAGTCTTCCAAAACCATCGGTGTTCAAAGATGAGAAGGTTAACCTTTATAACCACGTTTAAAACAGGGTGACTACAACTTCTATTGACAAGTTCAGTAGAATAAAAAACACAATTTGTCCAACAAATTTATGCAAGCACACTTTTGTATTTTGTCAAATGGCATATTTTGAAATTCTTTTTGTGTAGGTCTACACAGGAAAACAATGAAGTAACTGATTGGATTCATTGGGTTTAATGGACAAATATCATCAGCATAACAATGAAAATGTATCCCATGCTGTTTAATAACTTTACCTAATGGAAGCATTCAACCATCTTTTTGTTATTGCCTTTTTACTAGCAGCCAGGATTACCTTTGTCAAAAACATATCTTCCTTCCTCACTACATCCATTATATTCCCCAAGTACATTACTAGACATGTATTTGGAATTGCATAACCCAAAATTTTAGACAATGTTGACCTTACTTGTTTCCAGTATCCAGTTATTTTTGTACAACTCCAAAAAATATGTGAGTGATTGGCTTCTACTTCTCTACATCTCCAACATTCTTGTAATGTAGAAGTCTGTTTGCTTTTAATTTTAGGTGTTATGAAAAACCTTGTTAGATTTTTCCAACAAAACTCCCTCCATGAGAGTGAATTTGTTGTACTTTGCTGAATTTTACACATTTGGAACCATTCTTCATCTTGTATAGTAATCTTCAGTTCTGTTTCCCATTTCTTTTTCAGATACAGTGTTGTTTCCTCTCTACATTCCCCCAAAGAATTATAAAAAGCCGAGATGGGTTTGACTTTTTTTTGTAAATATGAGTCTATCACTACTCCAATGACACCATAATTTGTGTTGAGTAATTTTTGTTTAATTTGCTTTGTGTAGTAGTCTCTTATTTGTAAATACCTAAAAAAAGTCTCTATCTTCTAAATCATATTTTAATTTTAATTCTTGAAAACTCATTAATTGTCCATTTTTCAAAAGAGTAAAAATTGTAGTGATTCCTTTTATTTCCCACTGTTTGAATACTTGATCCATTTGTCCTGGTTTAAACTTGGTATCATACCTGAACCATTTCAACAGCAGAGACTTGTCTTTTAATTTATATTTTTCTATAACAGAGTACCATGTTTCTAAAGTGAATTTTAGAATTGTATTCATTTTATCCATGAGAGATGCTGCCAGCAGTTTATCAGATATAAGAATTTGAATTTTATACCCTTGTATTTCTCTTTCGATTTCTTTCCATCTAGATTCATATTCCGGTCTACACCAACAAGCAAGCGGTCTTAGTTGAGCTGCAATAAAGTAATTTTTCAAGTTGGGCAGGGCCATTCCTCCTTTGTTCCTTGGGAGCTGCAAAGTTGCGTATTTTATTCGTGGTTTTTTTCCACTCCATATGAATCTTGAAATCATTTTATCCCACGCTTTGAATCTGCTTTGTGGGACAGGAATTGGAAGTGACTGAAACAAATACATCAGTCTGGGAAGAATATTCATTTTAATCATTTGTATTCGAGAACTAAAATCTGTTGGCAAGGTATACCACCTATCCAAGTCTTTTTTAATATCACCTTCAATTTTGTTATAATTTGCATCAAATGTTGTAGGGAATGTCTTGGTCAAGATTACACCTAAGTATTTAAGAGATTCAGCATTCCACTTCAATTTATATTTTGTTCTGATTTTCTGAGAGGGCAAATAGTTGAATGATAATATTTGTGTCTTAGATATATTTATTCTATAGCCGGAATAATGCTCATATGTTTGAAATAAATCCATTAAATTTGCAAAGCAGTGGCCCTCATGCACGAAAATGTTCGTATTTTTATCCTAAATTTCTCCTACTTTTGTTCGTACGAAGCGTTCGTACGAACATGCCACGTCAGATCCAACAAAGTCTTCTATCCACAGGAAAAGCGTGTAAACGGGCTGCTTAAAGTTGATGGATCCCACCTGTTCTACTCACCTGCGCGTGCTCGCGGGAAGGTAATTTACATAATTCCCACCCCTCAAAACACCATATAAGGCCACGCTTCCTGCCTTCAGACAGCAGGAAGTGTCCATTCATTCAAACTCGAAGTAAAAGGAGGAACTTCACGCGTTCGGAGATCTGCTCTCAGTGGCGCTGTGGCTACCCCCCCCCCCGCAAGTGTCGGATGGTCAAATATCTTTAATTTTACTGTGTTACATTATAGTTTCACTTATTCAGAAGAGTGGCACCGCTACCCCCCACCCCCCCGCAAGTGTCGGATGTGTTTTTCAACAGAAGCATTTTAAATTGTCTCGAAACTACAGTTAACATCATATTAATATTGTAGTGCATATGTTGTGTGTCCCGTGGGTCGTACAGTATCAGAAATCAAGAATAAATGGTTTGATCTGAAAATGGCTTCAAACAAACGTCTCGCCGCAGCACGGACAGGAGGTGGTCAGGAGATGGTGGACAATAAATGCCACGCTGCAAGATGCCAACATGTTTTGCAGCACAAATGATGCGCGCACCTCCTGGTCAGCGCGCCTCCTGATCAGGGCGCCTCCTGATCAGGGCGCCTCCTGATCAGGGCGCCTCCTGATCAGCGCGCCTCCTGATCAGCGCGCCTCCTGATCAGGGCGCCTCCTGATCAGCGCGCCTCCTGATCAGCGCGCCTCCTGATCAGCGCGCCTCCTGATCAGGGCGCCTCCTGATCAGCGCGCCTCCTGATCAGGGCGCCTCCTGATCAGCGCGCCTCCTGATCAGCGCGCCTCCTGATCAGCGCGCCTCCTGATCAGGGCGCCTCCTGGTCAGCGCGCCTCCTGGTCAGCGCGCCTCCTGGTCAGCGCGCCTCCTGATCAGGAAGCGCCCTGTCATCAGGGCGCCTCCTGGTCGGGGCGCAACCATTCTGCAGGTCATATTTCGGATCAGATATAATAATCTATTGCTCCGATGGTGTTTGGCACAAGAGCAGTCTTAATTTTGCGGCGGTGTATGGGGATTTTATGTACCTGGGTGTTAATATGAGGAGCGGCTTTGATGACCAAGGGGAGCGCACGACTCACTGAAGCCTGCGCGACACACCAGACAAATTAAACTTAAAATTATAATTCTAATTCAAACAGAATAACCTATTGTCAAGAATAATTATGGTGCGTGAATATTTTAAACCCAAAATATTTTCTAAATAACGAAATATGAAGTTATTAGTGGAGAAATCCCGTCTGGATGACAGCAGACTGACGCTCCTAAATTATACGACAGGTCCGGACCACTCGTAAATTTTGTTCGTATCTGAGAAAAATCCTAGGATACGAAAACATTGTTGGATGCCACAAATGATCCTAAATCACTCGTACGCACAGTATAAGCACAAATCTGTGCGTACGAATGGTTCGTGCATGAGGGCCAGTGTTCTGGATTCTGAAGGAAGATCATAAGGAAGAAATCAAACGATTCATTGAAGAAAATGATACAGGAGATGTGAATCCAGCCATGCTTTGGGATGCACTGAAAGCAGTTTTGAGGGGAAAGTTGATTGCCCTTACAGCGGTGCAAAAACGTATAAGAATGATTACATATAAAAATAAAACAGAAAAACTTAAATCCCTTGAGGAAGAACACAAACAAACAGGAAGTCATTCAATCCTAAAACAAATAGAAGTACAGGTATTCCCCGATTTACGAGCGAGATCCGTCACAACGAGGCGCTCGTAAACCGGAAATCTCGTAATTTGGAACGGCCGCCATTTCTCTCGTAAATCCGGAAATCCGCTCGTAAATTGGAACGGTTTTCGCTAGCGCACCTAAAAACACTCTATTTTCATCTAAAAACTACTTTTGAGTGCATAAAAATGATCGGAAACGTGTGTTTATATGCTTAACTAACTAACTGTAGTGAAAAAACACATGAAAACTCAGTATTTTTTTCGTTTTTTCCAAAAATTCGCAGCTCGTAAGTCTGGAACCTCGCAGATCAGAGCGCTCGTAATTCGGGGACTACCTGTAATCAGAAAAGAAATTAATGTGATCCTTGGGGAAGAAATTGAGAAGAAAGCTAGATTTGCTAAACAAAGCTATTATGAACTGGGACCAAAAGCAACTAAGCTGTTGGCAAGGAGGCTGCGTAAACAACAAGAATCCATGATGCGGCAGATAAGGAAGCAATCAGACAATTCCTCGATGCACTTGACCTACCTAATATTGGGGAAGCTCAGAATAAACATATTATGTCAAAAATCACAGATAAACAGATTGGAGCTGCGATAGGTAAACAAAAAACAAACAAATCACCTGGCAGTGATGGGTTTCCATCTGAATTCTATAAAGTTTTTAAGGAGGAACTCAAACCTTTGCTTAATGCATGTTTTAACTGGACGCTTAAGGATGTAATGGCTCCTCCATCATGGAGGGAGTCAATTATTACAATTTTACCCAAACAGGGCGGAGATAAGGAACAATGCAAGAACTTGTTGGCTTTATTTCTTATCCGCCCCGAATTGGTTGTTTGGTTCACTTTGGATCAAAGAAGGAGATACGCTGAATACATGACAAACGCACATAATTTAAAGTTCCAAAAACCAGTTTAATTAATCATAAGTTTAAAAAGTCACAGAATACATTTGTTATATTTTATAAAGCCATATACAAGAAAACAAGAGAGAAAGAAAGAGAGGAAGAGAGAAAGAGAGAAAGACATTGAATGCGCATTCAAGGAGACATACGACCTGAGAGTTGCTCCCTCGTGGCCTGCTCCTGCGTTGTCTGTTGGAGGAGGGAAACTTATACTTTTATACTCTTCTGTGGGGCGTTTTCTGCTCTCAACCAATAAGAGAAGTTCTGCTTTGTTTTCTTGTAGGGTGTTTCCTGCCTTAACCAATAAGAGCAGTTTTGCTTTGTTTTCTTGTAGGGTGTTTCCTGCCTTAACCAATAAGAGCAGTTTTGCTTTGTTTTCTTGTCCTCCCCCACTGCCAGAAAGCTTCTGTTCTGGTTTACCCAGGCCTCAGGGGGTTTCAGCTTACTCTGTTTCCAAAACTAAATATACAGCAATGCTGAGCACCCACAAATCACACACACACTAGTAGACCACCAAGTGACCAATCAGTGCAACTGGACACCAAACCACACCAAAGACACACATAGATTAGGGCTTGTTCTGACACTCCCTGACTGAGCAAACATGCAGAACCAGAGAGTGGCTTTCAGTGGACTTCTCCCCAACCATATATCTGCAAAGTCATAAAACTGACAGACAGAGAGGACACAAACTGCATCATTTGAAAACCCCTTCTGGTGGAATAAAAACACAAAGACAAAAATATTTTATTTCACAACAAACCCCCTTTGGACCTCAATTACTGAGGTCCATCCCAAAAGAAATAAAATCACACACCTAATAACGCAGCTAAACGCATATATACACAATATTCAATCAGTTTTTTCAAAATCCTCCAAGTTAATAGTTTTTTAACAAAAGCAGTTGGTGCATCACTTCAGGATCCCTCTTTTCTACGGTGGACGTGATAAGTCTATGGACTTCACAATCATTTTACCAGGGATTACGCAGAAATGTTCTAGGAGGACAATCAAGGCTACCATACTTATCCCACCTATTCTGACTGCCATAGTGACCCTCTTGTCTGGCCACCACATTTTAAATCAGTTGATTAATATGCAAATTGTAGAATATAAAGGAAATGTATGCAAACAATGAACGATAATAATAATAGTAAGCCCTTTAGGATATTGCAGAATTCTAAACCTTAAGTTTCCCAAGTTCCTCCTCCAGCAGCAAGGCAGTTGTCTCCTTTGAACACACAAAAATAGAGAAAGAACACAAGATTTATATCACCATCACAGAAACATTAATATACTTTTGAATGTGCCACACGTACTCAGGGGCATTCCCCTGGGTTGCTCGGGAATGTCCTCCTATGTCCCCGAGTTTTCTTCGTGTTATGTGAAACTCTAATATGTAATGTTTTTATCGTTCTAGGTGTCTGTTCTATGTGTGGATATTCCTAGCACCGAGTGGCCCCATAAAACAGAGTCCTTCTGGGCCCGCACGCAACTTTACTCGGCTACTTTGGTCTACAAAGGCACAAGAGTTCGAATGCGAGCTCTTCTTGTTGTCCCGCTCGATCCTCTTAGCTCCTTCCTGGTTCACGGGCTGGAGCACACTGAACCGTGTGGATCCCCTGGCATTGACACGCACTGCCTGTGGTGTGCGTTCAGCGACCCCACACGGGTCCTTACTGACCAGGGCTGTCTGGTCTTGCCTCCCCTGGACTCCGTTGAGAAAACCCCCTCAGCTGGAGCATTTCCAGGAACCACCTATCATAAACAGAATGTGCCACAGCAAACAACACCCAATCAATTATAAATCAGTAGTACAAAGAATGAATCATGCATGTTAGTTGGGTTTGGAAGAGGCTTAATCTTCATTAGGGTTAATTATGAGTAGTTTTGAGGTGGTTCATACTTACAAAAATACTGTACCTTTTCACTCAGCTTATAGCAGAAATTACACACATAAAAGTAACATCGCAAGCGGCGACAGAGCATAATTTACAAAACATTGTACACCTGTGGTTCTATACACCTTCTTCCTGAGTCAATAAGTCACATGTCGTCTATTCAAGTCAATTGCTATAAATCTACAGAACCATCATATTTCTAAACATCCTCTGATCAGGTCCACTTCAGGTTTGAGTGGTTTGAGCCTGCAGGCCAGGAAACATTTCCAAGGGGTGTCCCCCATCCTGCTTCACACACATTTCACAGAGGAAAAAAAAACATTGTTGTTAATTGCTTATATAAACCTTTAACATTGTTGTTAATTGCTCATATAAACTTTTAAGACGCCTCATACTATATGGGTGACTATTTTGTTCATTCATAATCTAAAACCTCTGTATAACAATAAAACGTTCAAGACCGATGCCGCCTCAATATCGACGCAAGTGAATTTTGTTTATAACGCCAATTTATCAGTTATCCTTATTATTCTTTGTATACTAAAATGTATTTACCATCTTTTAGTTAATTAGTTATTTCTAGGAACATTTTTCAACCTAGTTGTTTCTAGGAAACATTTCCAATCTAGTTATTTCTAATTAGTTATTTCTAGGGACCAATTTCAACCTCTCTATTTTTAGAAACATCTGTCAACCGTCCACCTCTTAACCCCCTTTTGAAACAAAACTCTACCTTGTTTCAATTACGCCAAAGTTATTTGGTTATTAAATTGGAAATTGTGTCTAAATTTACCATCCTTTAACCTGAACACTAGTGTCAGGATCCCAGAAAAAATGTTTCCTAAACCTCAGCCTATTGCCACCTCTAATTCGGTTTTCACAACCATATAGCTGACTGTAATCTACGATATCATCACATTTTCTTTAAAGTTATAATCATTTACCAAAATGCACCCCTTGTGACATATCAGATTCCCAACATGCACTCCGCCAAGGATAACTGCTGCCCTCTCTTCAGTTCTATAAAACATTGTATGAAGCTTCACCACAGAGTTACAGGAACCAGAAGAAGCAAGTCGTCAGATCCACCTGAGCATAGTATAACTGAGAATCATGAGGCCCGCGCTAGCAGGCCCTAAATGTGTCTATGTGTTACTTTAAAAATTTATCATAGCAACTGTAGTTTTGATCCCGGCTACTAAGATCAATGACAGATCCTCACAGATCAATATGGGGTGCGGCCTTTGCTGGTATGAGTGACTTCAGGACCATTTGTTCTCTTGTCTGTTTGGAGAACGTGTTCAGCTTTCTCTTGTTCCAGCCCCCAGTGAGACGTTCACTGGGTTCTGATTCTCGTCCGGACCCCCCAAATCCGGACCGTATATCCTGGCCATTTGTGTCTGATGACCATGTTTTGACAGTTCTTTGAGAAAGTCTTTGCCTCTGCTCGGCTGAAAGTTTTTGTGGACAGTCTTTTGTTCTTTTGGTGCCTTTGTTGTTTTCAGTCGTTCCTTGCGTAAGCCCCTCAAAAGTTCTTGAGCAAGGTTGCATATGAGTCCAGCCATGTTGTTGTTCTTCCCAGTGAAGTCACAGTGAGTCAGTTTCTGGACACACCTTCATATTAAATCTGATCCGATCTGATCAATAACCACAGTAGCTGAGATTCAAAAGTCAGATGCTGCATGTGTTTTGACAGAGGCCTATCTTAATGCATATTTACCATTATGTGTTCTGTATAGATGAGGTGGGATTCATAAGACTCACTCTTGCCGTTCCACCAACACTGTTCAATGAGGCTATTTAAAAAATAAAAAAAAATTTAAAAAAAAAATCATTAACAGACCAGAATCAAATTAATTTTCTGTTAAAGCTGCAGTATGTAGCTTTTTTTATGAACATATTTCTTCACTCTGTCACTACCTCCTGACAGACTGATGTTAGCCAGGTAATCTCTGAAAAAAAAATATATATATATTGTCCCCTTGCTTCTCCAGGTGGTAAATAAGCATTTCTAAAAAGAAAAGGTGACCCACCATTTTCCAGCCAATAAAAACAGAGTTTGTAACCAGCCAATAAAAACAGAGCTTGAATTTGAATCAGCCAATAAAAACAGAGCTTGAATTTGAAATTTAACAGACCACAAGGGGGCAGAGCGGGATCAGAATGCTTTGCCTGTTGAAAATATTTCTAAGTGCTGGAGTTCTACAGAAACTGCATACTGTACCTTTAACAAGCTTTATTATGGATCCTTCGACAGAGGCATCTTTTAATCTGATCTGCACAACAGATCCAAAACATTAGTTTACCTCAAAGTGAAATAATCAATCTATCCTGAAACCAAAAAATACTGTAGCCTACTTTTATTTTAGAAAATATAATTTTCTGTTTTCTAAGACCCCCTTGCTAGTATACAGTCTATGATAATTAGCCAATTCCTTGAGCCATCTAAGATCTGCCCTCTTGTTGGATTTCTTTATGTATTGTGTATATTTTCATGTCTAAACGGCACCGCGAGATGCCCTCCTAAATTGTCAATTTGAAATTGTTAAGCTCAATGGCTCATTTATTCAAAGTAAAAATATGGGCTCGTTCATTTTGGCCTGTTGTTCCAGGTATATAACTATTAGTCCAGGGGTGTCAAACTCATTTTGATCTGGGGGCCGCATACAGCTTAATCTGATCTCAAGGGGGTCAGACCAGAATACTCATTCCAAAAGTCCACTTTTTTTCTTTGTATTAGTGCAAAGAATAAATAAATTATAAAAATATTAACATTAAATTAATTGTCCTTTTACACTTTTACTCAGTTTAACATTTAAGTGCATTACACATTAAAAAACTGATCAGTGATTGCACGTTTTAAAACATTTATTCAACAAACTGTTTTGTTAAATACCCTGATGCATGCTCAATAATCCAGGTAGAAAAATCTAAAAAGCTAAATCTGGGCCTCTGGACATTAAAAAATAGTTTTGTTAAAACTAGGGGTGTTGATAGATTAAAAAAATTTAACTAATTAATCGCAAATCAGTTTTAAAATTAATCGCGATTAATCACGATTAAACACTTTAAGGCAACTTTTAATAAAGATGGATTCATTCATCAGTTAAGTCATAACATTTATTGTTTTTACTTTCACACAGTGTTTAAAAACTGAAATAATTTTGTAAAGAAAATGCAGCACCTAACTAAAACTAAAGCAAACATTCATTTTGTTGTTCAAAATATTTTACTGTTTGATAAACTGTATGAATTAGTGTGAACTGAGATTTAGAACCTTACAGAACATTTCTGCTTTGTTTTAAACCACATGTATAAGATCTACTCCTCTTCATTCATCCAGCTACTAAGGCAAACCAGTGTCTACATTACTTGCATTTTAAGTCCTTGAACCTGGGATCAAGTGCAGTAGCATTCTTGAGCCAAGTGAGATTGGAGTTCTTCTTTCGTTGAGCCAGGTCTTCACAAAAGGCCTTCTTGAATCGCAGTATGTTGACAGTATCATCATCTGAAGGCTCCATGACTCTGAACAGGTGGCAGAAGGCAGGCAGCACCACAGAACAGGAGATGTACTTCTGTCCACCCAGTTTCTGTAACATACCTGTGAAAACACAAAATAATAAACAATAATCAGGTCTCTCTTGTAAATGAGTCCTTGAGGCTCATTGAGACTAACCTGTGTAAGTAAAGGTTGACTGAAAAAAAATTCATTAGAGCTTTTATTTAATTTAATTCATTTATTCATTCATTTAGAATAAAAAAGCAAATTCATCAAAAAGAAAAACACTGAATGAAAAGGGAGCAGAAAGAATTATATTTTATTTTTTTAATTTATTATTGACTTTTTTTAAACTCCTTTTAATTGAATATTTGGGGGTAATATTGTTAATGAGTTTTATACATGACTTGTAAAATACTATATTCAACCAAATCATAAATTTTTAATAATTTAATTGTGCAGAAAAACACACACACACTTGGTTTGTTTATTTACACAGCTTAACTGACCCACTGACTAAACCAATATCAAGTTAACTACAAAGAAAAAGAAATAAAACCGTACCTGCATGGCTCAGGTAGCTCCTCCAACTTTTTCAGCTTTCCCAGCTCAGCTTCTGTAAGCAGGGGGATTTCACCGTCTGTCCCGAGCGTTGTTGTTTTTTTCTCAATGTTCCATTCGTGTGCGGCCGCTGGACGTGTTGCGCGCATGCCTCTGCTTAGTGGCGCTCGGTAGATTTACTCACAGTTAAAACAAAGGAGTGCAGGCTCCAGCTGTCATCAATAAAGTGAGCCGTGACACCCAAATAGTTATCATTGCTAGCAGAAGTCCAGTGATCGCATGTGAGTGCAGGTACGGTGCCTGCGCTAACAGCGTTAGCAAGCGGAAACCGGAAGTGAGATTCGGCATCCGGGGGGAGCTTTTCAAAATAATCGTTGCATTATTTTATTTTAACGCGTCATAATAAATAAAATAACGCAAATAATTAACGCGCTAATTTCGACACCATTAGTTAAAACCCTTTCCTGCATGTTAAAAATGCATCAAAATTTAGAAATGAATGAATTTTAAATCCATTTTTCACATCTAGGAAGCAACTGTGAACCCATAAATTGAGCTTCGAGCGTAGCTGTTTTATTAATGTTTGTTAGTGAAAACTTGCTCACAGGTAGGTAGTCCCAAACATGGACATTTTTGCAGCCAGTGCTGTCAGTTTAGGATAGTAGTAAGAGATACTTGTAAAATGTTTCCAAGCCCACAGAGGCAAATTTGTCCTTCAATTCTACATCACACTGCAAATAAATGATTTCAACATGTCAACAGCACATCAGAAGCTCTGATGGTGAGAGAAAAACTGCTAATTCTGTCTCGAGTTTGCCTTTGTGGCGGTGCTGACACGACTGTGGCTTCGTGCACTCGGCCCATCTTGTGTGCGTAATTTTAATCATGTGCCCTGTCAATAAAGATATATTCTATTCTTCTAAAGACCTGAAATCGTTTCTCAAACTCCCTCACAACCCTGAAATCTTGTTTTTGTGCTGTTTCACATCAGGAAAATCACAGATCAAAAGTTTAAACTGAGAGAATGTATCATTTTAAGGGAAAAATATGTTGTTTCAAAATTTCATAGCGTCAACAAATCCCAAAAAAGTTGGGATAAATCCATTTTTCCCACTGTACCGTAGTAAGTGGACCCCTTATAGCCTTGGCCCCCTCTCGGCCCCCCCAGCAATAAAAGTCTAGCTCCGCCACTGGTCCAGAGCAGCGCTGCAGAGAGAGACAGAGACAAATCCGAAAGCCACGCGCAGTTTGGAGAGCAGAGACAAGCCACGCAGGTGAGGCAGGCAAACTGACGTGCGCTAAAAGTGTGTGTGTGTGGCGGTGTAGTAGGAGCGGGAGACATTTTAGCTGCGTTCTGGACAGGCCAACTTTTGCACTTCATTCACTGAATTTTAATAAAATTTGTGGAAGTCTGTGTTCACTCCTTTATCATATTATTTTATCCTTTATTTTGTTCTTTATTTTAAAATTATCTCTTACTTATTTTATTTGTTTGTGGGTTTGATTTTTCAATACCTTTATTCCTAGTGTATTATAACGTATTTTACGCACGGTAATATACAAATACACCACCTCACCAGATTCCGCCTCTACTTATCATAAATCAAATTATAAGTAGATTTAATTGACACTGTTTTATAGTTAGCCACAAAACCTAACGAGACTTACAGTAAACTCAGTCTAGGGTTACAGGAGTGACGGCGAATATTTATTCTAAAACCCCACTCCCCCTCAACCAGATGGACCCGTCGGTCCACTGGTGGCGCGACCACTGCGTGTTTTTACTCTGGAATCTGGAGTCTTGGCTGGAAACTTATAATTCTACTTTTAATTTTAACGTTCCTTTTTTTTACACGTATTAACCCTGGAGTCCAAACACACTGGGTAAAATTTGCCTATAAATGTCCAATTTCAGATTTTTTGTTGAAACAGGCAATCTGCTTACCTCATTGTTGTGTAGACCGGTCTGTTTTCAGCATGTTGGACTCTCTTCCACCCCCTTTATCGTCCTTGTAGAAACATCTCGGTGGGACCTCCAAATTGTTGGCTTTATTTCTTATCCGTCCCGAATTGGTTGTTTGGTTCACTTTGGATCAAAGAAGAAGATACGCTGAATACACGACAAACGTACATAATTTAAAGTTCCAAAAACCAGTTTAATTAATCATAAGTTTAAAAAGTCACAGAATACATTTGTTATATTTTATAAAGCCATATACAAGAAAACAAGAGAGAAAGAAAGAGAGAAAGGGAGGAAGAGAGAAAGACATTGAATGCGCATTCAAGGAGACATACGACCTTAGAGTTGCTCCCTCGTGGCTTGCTCCTGCGTTGTCTGTTGGAGGAGGGAAACTTATACTTTTATACTCTTCTGTGGGGCGTTTTCTGCTCTCAACCAATAAGAGAAGTTCTGCTTTGTTTTCTTGTAGGGTGTTTCCTGCCTTAACCAATAAGAGCAGTTTTGCTTTGTTTTCTTGTCCTCCCCCACTGCCAGAAAGCTTCTGTTCTGGTTTACCCAGGCCTCAGGGGGTTTCAGCTTACTCTCTGACCAAAACTAAATATACAGCAATGCTGAGCACCCACAAATCACACACACACTAGTAGACCACCAAGTGACCAATCAGTGCAACTGGACACCAAACCACACCAAAGACACACATAGATTAGGGCTTGTTCTGACACTCCCTGACTGAGCAAACATGTAGAACCAGAGAGTGGCTTTCAGTGGACTTCTCCCCAACCATATATCTGCAAAGTCATAAAACTGACAGACAGAGAGGACATAAACTGCATCATTTGAAAACCCCTTCTGGTGGAATAAAAACACGAAGACAAAAATATTTTATTTCACAACAAACTATAGGCCCATATCATTAATGAATGTGGATTATAAGATATATACTTCAATTATCAGTAAGAGGCTTGAGACCTTTCTACCAGACTTGATAGATGTAGATCAAACCGGTTTCATTAAAGGACGCCAAACCCAAGATAATATAAGGAGAACACTCCACATTATTGACCATGTCCAAAACAATAGAATTAAGTCAGTTTTAATTAGTTTGGACCAAGAAAAAGCATTTGACAGTGTAAGCTGGACGTTTTTGTATGAAGTGTTGAAACGTTTTGGATTTAAGGATGACTCGGTTCAGTGCATAAAAACACTATATAATAAACCTACAGCCAGAATCAAGGTAAATGGCAGCTTATCAAACAGGATACAGCTTGAAAGGGGAACTAAGCAGGGGTGTGTGTATCTCCCTTGCTTTTTGCCTTGTATGCTGAGCCTCTTGCACAAGCAGTAAGACAAAGTGCAAACATACAGGGTGTTACAAAAGTAGGAGAAGAGCATCGCATAGGACTTTTTGCTGAAATTCCCCTTCTTAATCCCTTATCTGGAGTTTTCTTTTGTTTTTTTGCCAAAAGTCAAGTGATCGCTCCCTCCTCCCTCCTCCCCCCTCCCCCTCCTCCTCTCCCTCCGCTATGAGGAAATGCCTCAGGTTGTCACGAGAGAACTCGGGTTTTACGTTGCTGCCCGAGTCCCATCAGATTTTCTGGTCTTCTGGTGTGCTGGACCAGCGATCCATGGTTTTATTTTATTTTTTTAGAAGGTTTTATTAACATATAAACACAGAATATGCAGCGGCAGCGACAGCGGAGGGAGAGGAGGAGGGGGAGGAGGGAGCGATCACTTGACTTTTGGCAAAAAAACAAACAAAAGAAAACTCCAGATAAGGGATTAAGAAGGGGAATTTAATACATTTGTGTCACATATAAAACAGTCCTGCATCGCTTTGCATCGCTTTGAATGAGAACATGCGGCTGCTCGCTGGCTACGCGCTGGGACAGGTGGGGGCGTGGGTTAGGGGCCAAAAACTCCGCCTTCTGTTCTCTGATTGGTCCGGTCAAAAATCTACCGGAGAAATCCTTGTCTATGAGAGAAGTCCCAGACCCTAGTATAAAGCGAAGTGAAGGACAAGGATCTGGTTTTAACCAGGCTACTGTCATCTGAGTGTTGTTCAGAAAATAAAGAATTTTTTCATTCAACCTTTATTTAGTCAGGTAAATCTTATTGAGCCTCATAGGCTCATTTACGAAAGCGACCTGCTAAAACTAAAGAACGATGAACAGCAATGGTAGAATTTCCTTAAACGATAAATGTGCCGCCGCTTTGGCGCAGGGGATAAAGCGGGCGGCACATATGCTTGAGGCTGAGCCTCTCCACAGGCGTTGCGGGTTCACGTCCCAGACCCGACGAGCTTCTTTCTGTGGTGTCTCCCCCCTCTCTACCGTTTTGCCCTCTCCCTCTCCAATAAAGGCCACTAGCGCCCAAAAATGTAAAAAATAATAATTAAAAAAACAATAAACAATAGAAAACGAAAGAGAGAAAAAACAAAAGAGAGAAATACATTTTTTTTTAAACAAAGTATCAAAAAACTAGCAAAACATTATAAGGTAGACGTATAAAATCAAAGACAGGAACAAATCTGCATTGGTTTTTGCCAGGATTCCAACAGATTCTGAAAACCATTTAGAGAAGTCAAGGTCGAGAGCTTCAGATCTTTTTGTAAGATATTCCATGAAGCAGGAGCGGAGTAGGAGAAGGCCCTTTTTCCAAGTTCAGTCCTCACTGACGGAACACTGCAGGTAATCATGTCCTGAGAGCGCACGCTGTAGCTGCA
>JBBPBX010005735.1:53223-70908 GCA_038048925.1 Garcialebias charrua | reverse complement strand
TTTAATTATCATTATTTATTTTTTATTCAATGTTTGTGTGTAAAGTCTCTGCCGCTGTTTTGGGTCATAAACTGAAAAGTTCGGAAACTATTCTGGTACAAAATATTAAAACTCCTCAAATCAGATTTTGAAGCTAGTTTTTCTTTATAAATATTTTTATATTACACAATAACAAAAATACACATCAGGGACTTCTTTCAGACTTTTTGATTAAACAGTCTGTTCGTTTCTCTAAAAACAACAACAACAAAAAAAAATGCTTTATGGACTTATTGAGTCGACAGCCAGCTGTAACCAGACTCTGGATCCTGGTCCAGTTTGACTTGGTCTGGACTTGGTCTGGACTTGGTCTGGACTTGGTCTGGACTTGGTCTGGACTTGGTCTGGACTTGGTCTGGACTTGGTCTGGACTTGGTCGTTTCACTATGATTAGGATTCAATTAGAAAGTGTTTATCATGGCCGCTGTGCACGCGGATAAACAGGCAGCTATTTCAGAAATGTCTTAATCCCTCATCTTGTGACAATAATTAGCGAGTTTGATCCTCAGGCCAGGGCGGGGGGTGGTGGTGGTGGTGGGGCAGGTTTTTCCTCCTGCTTTCATGTGAGGCTCAGAGCGTCGGGGTCCAGCACAGCAGGAGGCCGTGCCTCCACCTGATCTCAGAGGCAGAGGAACAGAAACAACCTGATGGAGTTCCATGTGCCGCACCAGGTTCAGAGCAGCAGACAGCTCGCTCCTGCAGAGAATCAGAAAGTGTTTAAAAAGCCAAGCTTCCCAGAGAAGACACGGCCATGTCTGTCGCACAGACAGTAATTGTTCTAACAAAGTGAATTCAGCCTCTGACAGGGTTTCATGGTGCACATATGAGAGGAGAGCGAGCGAACCGAGCGGAATGATGCGTGGCGCGCGTCCTCGGCGGCACACACCACGCGCGCTCACACATTATTTCCTTCAATAATTCTGAGATAAAAATTTCATTGTCTATTAGGTAAATCCCACAAATGAGATCCTTTATGAGCATCTAATGAGGCCTAATTGCCGGGACTAGTGGAGCCACGTGGAAGGATTTAGGAGGCACTAAGCCGCTGGGTATTGAGCACAGGCTGTTACCTCGTCATTACTTTCATAATTCAAGGAGAAAACGAGTCCATTTAAGGAAACAAAATCTTTGATTCGCTTTATTCTGCTCGGGCTGACAGGGCTGCAGCCTTTAAGATGTCTGAGCAGCAAATGGGGCTTGCACCTTCTCAGTCTCTGTTCCAACAGCAAACAGTGAAGAGAAAGAAAGGCCTTCATCTTTGAAGAGGTGCACATCACCCGCTGCCTTTCAGGACAGAGTTTTCAACTCATCATGTGCTGCAGCTGTTTGGATCAAACCTTAAATATGATTATGCATTTGAGGAATATCACAAGAGCTCCGGCAAACTAGCATAGTACTGTATATTGTAAATGTCTTGTCTGTTGTATTTCCTAAGTTTGATCAGCCGTGGCCTTCCTCAGAGTTGACTTCCAAGGTTGATCACTTGAAGATGTATAAATGTCTATTCAATGATTACTTTCTGAGAATATCATTCAAATCTGTCCAGTGGTTCATGACATTTTTGCTAACAGACAAATAATCAAAGACTTAATAAAGCTTCCACGAAAACAAACCGTCCAGAGGACCTGACTTTGTTGGGTTTTCTGGATATTCAAAGACTTAATAAAGCTTCCACGAAAACAAACCGTCCAGAGGACCTGACTTTGTTGGGTTTTCTGGATATTTTCAATCACATTGACCGTGGCTGCCTCAAACAAGTCAGCGGGGGAGAGGGGGGACTCCAGAAACCATCTGAGCACCATCAAACTGGTTGACCCACTGTGTGAAAGTGTTATTTATAAGACTATATATAAGAAATATTGGATGAAAAACAAGAACAAACCGTCCAGAGGACCTGACTCAACTTTGTTCAACTTTATAACGTGTTTGAAACTGTTGGGTGTTGCAGCTTTCAGTTTCCTTCAGCGTGTCTTCACAGCCCAGCGCCTTTTCAACTTGTGCTGATGGACCATTAATCACAAGGCCTATTCAAACAGTTGGACATTTCAATTGAATGGAAGAATATGGAACAAAGTGTATCCCCTTCAGATGATTTGTGACTTTATTCAACATGTTTTGTTTGGGGATATATGTGCAAGAAAGTAACATGGGTAAAAAATGTTAAAGTGATGCTGACCCTGTCCCCCTAATCCCAGTCGGTTCACAAGCATCATCATTCGAAGTTCATGCTCCATACTCCAGGTAGAAAATCCATCAAAGTGAAGTCAGGTCCTCTGGACAGTTTATTTTTGTAGAAATGTTTCGTTTTTCATCCAAAACACTTCATCAGTTCGAGGAGCCGCGACAAACTCAGTCTTATAAATAGCACTTGCACATCGTTATTGTTCTTTTTACAAACGGACAAAAGTGGCCCATCAGAGGATGATGATTAGTTTCCAGTCAATACTGAGAACTTTGTGAAACTGTGGTCTTTCATATTGATTTTAGTATTTTGTTTGAGGGGGAGTGACCAATGATCCCGAGGACAACATGATGTCTCGCAATGACTTTTCACGACCAATTATCTGTTTGATGTGACCAGCAGCTGCAGCGGCTCCTCCAGCTCATGGTTTGTAGAAAAAAAAAGAGAGAGAAAGAGGCTTGTCATTGAATGGTGTCCTGCAGGAGACACAAAGGGAGGGGGATCACAGTGCTTATGAATGTGGAATTTAATTTATATCTCAATGAATAATTAGATTTATATGCAAAACTGAGTTGGAAATAATCACATGTTGGGACGTTGACAGCTTTGGCCAGAAGAAAAACAAAGATAAGCATTGCCTTTTAATGTCACCCAGTGGGAATTTTGGAGCTTTTTTTATTTATTATTTGCTGCTCACTTTTAGAGCAGGAAGAGAAAAAAATAGATCAGGAAGCAGAGTTCCCTTCAGCAAGACTTGTTGTGTTGCAGCTAAATCTTTCAAACTATCCACAAACTGTTCCAGTGATTTGGCACAAACAACACCATTAAGAAGCCCAGGCACTCAGCGCCATAGAAAACTAAAGTGACAGCCTTAGTGGAAGAAGAGGTTTTGTGAACAAAGCTGGCGAGGGCCCCGTGGACAGACTATAGAGATGTCCTGCACCAGGCTCCCCACTAATTAGGGAGGCGCTTCTCTCAGACCAGACACTCCAGACTTAAGTGTGCCCCCAGCGCCAACGAGTGTGTCTGGATGTCCACACTCAACGCAAGCTTGTGGACAAGTCTGCGCTTCGTAGCCCCAAAATAATCAAAGAGCCTCGAAAATGAGATAAACACTGAATCATAGCGATGCCAGCATGCTTAAACATCTTTATTAAAGCCATGATTTGGATCCTCTTTCTCATTTCCGTGCGACTGAGCGAGTGCCATTAGAGCCACAGCACGGAACAACCCTTACTGCAATCTGTTCTTGCTTGAGTTGTCAGATAGTCTTGAATTTGTGTCCATATTGCAATAAGAAGCCATTCCATTGTTGGTCACTTTGACGTAAAACTCACCACTGCAGGAGTTATCAGCTGGGAGGGCTCATTATCGTGCTCCTCGCTGGTTTCCAAGAAGATCAAGATGCTGTTTTCTCTTTGTTAATGGTCGGCCTTTTAGGAAGATTTGTTGAGCTTGGAGTGATGTCTGTAAACTTTGTTAGAAAACTACACGGAAAGAGTTGGATTCATTTATACAATGGAAATCAGTTTCTTCTCATTGGAGCAAACCTGAAATGTTCCTCTGTGCTCATCACAGAGAACATCTGACTTCCAGCTGAAGCTAAACATCAAACAGTGACTGACAGGAGCCCCTCCATCACACGAAGACTCATTTTGCTCTTTCCTGAAAGAAGACATGTCCAGGAATGAGCTTGAGCTTTAATAGAAGCTGACTGAATTGTTTGTTCGGGCTTTTTTGTTTGTTTGTTTGTTTGTTTCATCACCAGCCATGGCCATGAATAAACATAATAATTGTAAGAGTACTGCTGGCTGCAGCTCCTACCCAAGATGGCCGCCAATTACCACAACTGCCGGTCATCTCCCTGATGAGACCTTCAACTATAAGGCTGCAGTCAAGTTCTACTCTTCGCTGGGGCATTGAGCTAGGTATTTATGCTCTCAGCCTGTTTGTTTCCTTAAGAAGAGTTACTAACCTTGTTCTCTGTGTCTCCAGTTCTCCTGTGTCCTTGGATCCCTTCCTGTTCGGACTCGCCTTGGGTTCAGTTCCTGGTCCTCGTGCCTGATCCTCCAAGCCATCCATCTGTGAAACTGGTTCACCATCCTCTGGGCTCAATTGGATCCGCTCTCACACTCTACTCAAACCAACCAACTTGTAATATAATAATAATAATAATGAATTTAATTTATAACGCACTTTTCATTAAAGAAAATCTCAAAGTGCTACAAAGTGCAACAAAATTAAAGGTCAAATAAAACAAGTGATAAAACGTAAAACCAATAACAGTATCAACTAAGATCAAAGATAGAATCATGAGGAGGCAGAGTAGGCTCGGTTAAAAAGAAAGGTCTTTAACCCGCTCTTAAAGTCAACCAGTGACTGTGGAGCTCTCAGGTAGTCAGGAAGAGAGTTCCATAGGCGGGGGGCAGCCACACAGAATGCCTGGTCTCCCATGGTCCTTAATAGCCTATATGCCACGGGGGGGCGTGACGTACTTCCGGCAAAATGCAACACCTACCCGCCACTTCCGGTTCCCATCCACCTCCGTTGTTGCTAGCGTTAGCTCCTAGTAGCAAACCATGACAACGACCCGAAACGGGAAGCGGCCGCGCGCTACCGGCACTACACGTGAGTACCGTTGTGTCCGCCCACCGGTGGGAACAGCTGTTCCGCGGGGGGGTTTCGGCGAACATTTATCGCGGCTATCCGTAGGGGGAACGTCGCCATAATTTTATATGGTTTTATATGTGTATAGAGTTGTTATTGGTGTGTATGCCGATGTTTTATTAATTGTATTTAGTCATTTATGTTCGTGTCTTTCCCGCTAACCGGAAGTGCGCCGTCTGTGTAATGACTACGGAGGTGCTGGAACGGAAGCCCGTGGCATATAGGCTATTTGGTTCTCGGAATGTGAAGTAGATTACTGTTCTGTGACCGCAGAGACCGGGTGGATGAATATGGAACAAGAATGTCCTTTAGATAATCAGGTGAAGTTCCGTGTAAGCATTGATGTGTAATGAGAGCAGTTTTGTACTGAATTCTGTAGGCGACAGGAAGCCAATGCACCCAAAAAACGGAAATGTCCCTATTGTTGGCTATACAACATAGTACAGTACTATGTTTAAATTACTCAAAAACCTTGAATTATTTGCATCAACTTAACTTAGTTGTGTTGTTTGAAAATAGAAATGTTACTTTAAATGTTAAATGATATTGTTACGTTGCCCCAACTCAACTTTTTTAAATAAAACCAAAAAGCAGTGAAGTAGTTTGTCCCTTACTGGACACCGTATACAGGAAACTGTATCCTCTCATCACGTGATTTCCTGTAACACATGAAGAGTGTGAGAGACGCTCCTCTGTTGTCATCTACATCCATCCTTTTAAATCAAGGTATGTATACATCTTTTCATTGCCACTTCATATAGCAATTACTGTTAAGAGTATTTTACATATATTATTTGACTGTTGGGAGGCTGTCTGAGATATTAGAGGAACTCGGTTACGCTAACTTATGTGTTGCTAACTCTACACGTTTGCATTGGTTTTTAACCAAGCCGTAGAAAAGTCAAACCAGTGAAGCGATGGATTATCAAATCCACGTTACGATGTATGTATTTGTGTGTTCTGTAAAGTTGTGATTTCGATAGCGCTACCGATAGAGCTGCTGACCCACAAAGCACGGGGGGCCGACCCTGAGCCCTGGCCTCGCATGCTCATAAAGGCCGGATTCCGAGCCCTGGCAGGCGGGAGAACCTTAGTCTGAGATGGGGGGTTGGAACGTTATTTAAAAAACATTTTCTAAGTATAAAAAATAAGTTTTTTCATTAATGACGTTTAAAAATAAATAAACAGTGCCGTCTTTATCATGAAATCCTATTTTCACTTTGACTTTATTAAATAATATGTTAATTAAAGTTAACTCAGCTGAAAAATCATAAAAAGACAAAATTATTATCAGGAATATTTCCCTCTAATGAAAGAAGAGCCTTTGGTTCAACAACTCACAGACGTACAAATCACAAAACAAGAATTATACTTTAAATTAAAGCTTAAAATCAAAGTTAAACTTTAAAGCAATGCTAAACATAATCAGTATACAAGAAAAAATAATCAATATACAAGAAGCAAAACCACAATGAGTGCAAATACATAAAATTATGAAGAAAAATATAGATATCCTGATGCATGCTCAATAATCCAGGTAGAAACATCTAAAAAGTGAAGTGTGGTCCTCTGGACATTAAAAATAATGTACAGTATTAACATTTCTTCTTTCATGCGAAAGACCTTCAGTCTGAGGGGCTGTATTCAGCTCAGTCTTATAAATAATTTACAAGACTGAGCTGAATACAGCACCTCAGACTGAAGAAGTATTTTGGATAAAAGACAAAACTTTTCAACAATTTTTAAAATGTACAGTATTTATTTTAAATCTGTCTAAAGGACCTGACTCGTCTTTATTAAGTCTGTGAGTTTATCTAAAAAAGCTAAGTCTGGTCCTCTGGACATTCAAAAAACAAAACAAATGTTTTTGAATGTTGTTTGCAAAAACAAACATATTTAAATGATAAAATATATATATTTTGAGAAATTTTATGAATAGTAAAAAAATCATGTCAGTGACACTTTAAGAGGAACAGGAACATTTTGGCTATGTTCACACTGCAGGCTGAAGAGGTCCAAATCTGAATTTTTATTTGCCCATATGTGACCCGTTCAAACCTGCAGTGTGAGCCAAGTGAACATCCTGGTCTCAGGAGGTCCTTCAGGTCCTTCTGCTTTTCAAAGATGACCTTTCAGTTCCTCATCTTTGAAGATAAAGAACTTTGTCAGTGATTGATTAAATCTGAAGCTGTTTTCTAGCCCTGCCATAAAATAATTGAGTCTTTGACCAAAATAACTCCTGAAAAATTCTGGATCAGGTGTTTTGAATGAGTCTTTCTGTGACGGTGGTCTTTAATATTCTCTCTAAGGTGAAATTCATCCATGACCAAACTTCAGCAAAAATGTCATGAACCACTGGACAGATTTGAATGATATTCTCAGAAAGTAATCATTGAATAGACATTTATACATCTTCAAGTGATCAACCTTGGAAGTCAACTCTGAGGAAGGCCACGGCTGATCAAACTTAGGAAATACAACAGACAAGACATTTACAATATACAGTACTATGCTAGTTTGCCGGAGCTCTTGTGATATTCCTCAAATGCATAATCATATTTAAGGTTTGATCCAAACAGCTGCAGCACATGATGAGTTGAAAACTCTGTCCTGAAAGGCAGCGGGTGATGTGCACCTCTTCAAAGATGAAGGCCTTTCTTTCTCTTCACTGTTTGCTGTTGGAACAGAGACTGAGAAGGTGCAAGCCCCATTTGCTGCTCAGACATCTTAAAGGCTGTTCAGCAAACCCAAAGTACAGAGGTTTCTTCCATGGTGTGAGGGAGATCATCAGGTTGGAAGGTAAGGGCTTCATCTGCATCCTACTTCCATTAGAGTGCCCAGTGTTCTGTGTGCAATTTTTTTTTTGTTTGCCTCTGAGTTTATGAACAATGGAGGTGCTGGTTCCTCTGCTGGTACATTTGTGTTGTTGTGTGTTCAGGCCTGAAGGGGACCTATCAAGGTCTGACTGCCACGGTGCTGAAACAAAGCTCCAACCAGGCCATCCGCTTCTACGTCATGACCTCCTTGAGGAACTCGTACAAGGGTACAAAACCTCTGCTGTTACTGCAACAACCCTTAAACAGGAGCTCGTATAACACTCCTGTTCTTTTCCCCTCTTTGAGGCGATGACCCCAACAAAGCCATCAACCCTGTGGTAACTGGCCTGTTCGGCGCCGTTGCCGGGGCCATCAGCGTATTTTGGGAACACGCCGCTGGACGTCATTAAGACCAGGATGCAGCTGTCTATAGAAGGACACGCCTGTCTATAGAAGGCAGAGATGCTCACAAGTCATTTTTTGCAAGTCCAAGTCAAGTCTCAAGTCTCTGATCTCAAGTCCAAGTCAAGTCTCAAGTCTCTGATCTCAAGTCCAAGTCAAGTCCAAGTCAAGTCTCAAGTCATTGATCTCAAGTCCAAGTCAAGTCTCAAGTCTCTGATCTCAAGTCCAAGTCAAGTCCCTAATATTTGAGTGACACCGTGAATGAATGTATGCTATTCATTCGCAAACAATGGACATTAAATGTCTCTCCTTTTAAAAATATCCAGGTTAACATTAGGTTAACACACTGACGCTAAGCTTGTTTGTAGCAGCTGCTAACAACCTTTTAGGCAGTGACTGTACACGTTACAGCTTATTTTTATCTGAATGTAGAGGCCAAAACATTACATTAAATGTCTCTCCTCAATTCAATAGGCTCTTTGCACCTACGGCGCTGACGTCACATCCGCCTGAGCGGATGCGGCTCGCTAGCTTCCGCTTTGAGGAACTTAGACAGCTAGAAAAGAGAAACTCGCGTTTCAGAAGCAAGTTAAACATTATCACGAACACTGTTGTGTCCCTAAGCATGCTGATGTAATGGTCTTTTAAGTTTCCACTGACTTTTTCTTTCGGATTTTTTTTTTTTTTTCGGATTCTTTTAATTTTCCACGGAGGATCCTCCAGACAGAAAATTGCACGTCTGCGAGTTCACATTGAGCGTGCAATCCGAAGGGATTGCATATATACACATGTATGTGTATATACACATATATATTGTGTATATACACATGTATGTGTATATAAACATATATATTATGTGTATATGCACATGTATGTGTATATAAACATATTATGTGTATAATATATACGTGTATACATATATATTATGTGTATATATACAGATGTATGTGTATATACACATATATTATGTGTATATGCACATATATGTGTATATACACATATATATTATGTGTATATACACAATATATTAGTGTATACATATATATTATGTGTATATATACAGATGTAAGTGTATATACACATACCGGTATATATTATGTGCATATACACATATGTGTATATACACATAATATATGTGTATACTAAAATCACCGGTAAAAATGCCTGCTAGCATTAGCTAAAGCTAACGTTAGCCACACAATCGAAGCAAAGTAAAACTCACCTTCGTGTTTGTGGATGTAAGACGAGGCATACATCTTAAAGCCTTTCTCTAATTTAGCCGTTGGAGCTTTGGATGAGACTTACAAATGCGATTAACATCGTTAATAGTCAGCTTGGGCAAGCCCTGCAAACACGAACACCTCGAATAAAACGCCATGTTCAACAGACCGGAAGTGAGCGAACCGCATTGACCGGAACACGGAAGTTGACGTGCAAAGAGCCTATTCAGTTCAGTTTATTTATACTGTATACTGTAGCTCCAAGTCACAAGTTGTCTCAGGGCACTGAACAGAAACAATCAAATATAAAAATAATAAGTTAACAGAAACTTTAATATAAAAATAATAAGTTAACAGAAACTTTAATATAAAAATAATGGTAACACTATTTATCTGAGGAGACTGCTTTGAGTTTAACTCCATGTTATAAAAAAGCTACAGTAGTTAGCCAGAGTTATTTCAGGATGACTACTTACTATGAATTTCTCACAGGGCAGATTAGAGCCAACATGGAGGACTCACCAACATATACAGTATTATTATTATTATACATATAATATTGTCCAGTGTCTGATGCTGCAGTCATGTTACTGAGCTCCCACTGATGGGCTAACCTGGTTCCACCACCAGCAGCAGGATCCTCAGACAGAACAGCTGGTGGGATGTCCTGGTATCTGCAGCCCTCTCTCCATTTGTTTCTTCATGGACATGGAGCTGTGACATTATGTTGTGCCCTTTCCTCAGCAAAACGCTCCTCCAGTGGAGACTTTCTGGACAGACTGCAGGAAGTTCCTAAACAAACAACAGGTTTATCAGTATTATCAGTAAAAAGAGATTATTAAATCATTTTTAAGACTGAGAATGTGTACAATTATTAGCTCTGTTGTTATTGCCTAACTAACCTATTCAATAATTCTTCAAACTGTGACATTCACTCATAATGGAATGAAAGAGAACATAAACAGAAATTATATAATAATGAAAACTAGAGACATTAAAACATTTTAAAAGACACAGAGAACTTTAAATGAATTAAGAATGTTAATAAGTGTTGGATTTGAGTGCAATGTAAGTGCAATCCATGGTTGAATTGAATCCACATCTGAAAAGGGATGCAACCTTTTCACAACATATGCTGTAACTGTTTTGTGGCACTCGGTTACACTGACGTATTTACCTTGGACAGTCACTGGTGAACACTGTGAAGCCATTTCAGGTCGTTTGTCTAAGAAAAAAAAACGAGCTAACGTTAGCATCGTGTTTGTATTTGAGCTGACTTACCGCTTTAAGCGGAGTATAACTTGTTAGCTGCCTTAATGTTGGTATGAGACTCGTTTATAGTTTATTTATTTACCTGATGGAGCCGAAGAGGTAGCGATTAGCGAAAAGTTCGGCGGAGCGTTTTGCAGACGGACCACTCTGTACTTCCGGTCGGATACGAAGCGAAAATAATCTGGTGGAGCGCGTCAAAGACGGGACACTATTTTACTTCTCCACCCTCCTTTGCATGATAGAAAATTATTGCAAGTGCTGCACTGACCTGACTGGTCATTTTATTAATTAGTACGCTTTCGATCCCGGAGGCACACTTCCGGTGGATTCTTCTTCGTTGGTTTTCGGCGGTGGCTACTTCCGGTCGGCTAACTAAACTAGCATCGAACATTGGAATCGCAAATTAATATTTTGAACGATTTCGGGAAAACCGACAGTTAGTCCCGGTTCCGAACGATTCTCGATGCCCAACCCTATTCACGAGTCTCAAATGGCGAGTCCGAGTCGAGTTGGAAGTCTTTTGAATGCAAGTCCGAGTCGAGTCTGAAGTCTCTGTTTTTGCGACTTAAGTGCGACTCGAGTCCGAGTCCCAAACTCGAGTCCCCATCTCTGATAGAAGGACACGCCTGTCTATAGAAGGACACGCCTGTCTATAGAAGGACACGCTTGTCTATAGGACAAGCCTGTCTATGAGACAACAAATGTCTTTCTACTGTATAAAGCTACTCTTGAATACAAAAGCAGACAACATAATGACAACCATCCTGATACTAAAGGTGAATTATCTCATGGCCAGTCTGCATCTCATGGCCATGCTTTATTCAGTGTCACCAGATAAGCTCCATACATCTTCAATATTTTTACACTAATCTCTCATTCTTTTTCCAACAGATTTCAATGTGGTCTTGTAAAAGCTGTGATACAACTACACCGACAAGAGTCAGTCTACTAAAACACTACAGGTTAGCACATGGTAATTTTGGCCACAGACACCCATACCATGCATATATTCTGATTGCCCTTGTGTATTTAAAACATTCAATGCTCTTTCTCTCTCTCACTCTCTCTCTCAAACTCACACTCTCTCTTTCTCTGGCTCTCACACTCTCACTCTCTGGCTCACACTCTCACTCTCTCTCTCTCTCACTGTCTCTCTCTCTCACTGTCTCTCTCTCTCACTGTCTCTCTCTCTCACTAGCCGTGTTTCCATCAAGGTTTCTAGGTGCGCATTTTGAAGTATCGCAGCAGAAAAGCTTAATGGAAACGGCAAAATCCGTATTTACTTTCTCAAGTTCGCCAAAAAGTTTATACGCTCGCTTGAGGTGGTTTTTGGGATGTTCGAAAATGAGCAGATGCGCACAGCGACAGATGGAAACACATTTGCCGACTCGTGCTGCCGAAGCGAACATTCACGTCACGTGACTGATCAGCTGTTTCCGCTCCGGACAACATGTAACATCGCTAAAACTAGTTTGTATGACAGAATAAATACAACTCGACCGATAGCAACACGTACCTGAAATATTCTCTCCTTTTTGACGAGATGTGTGGCCAGGTTCTGTTTTCAACTGCTACTTCCTGTTTACTGTAGACATGCGCAGTGCCGACGTCTGACGTAATGACGCTGACGTCTGACGTAATGACGCTGTGCGTGGCTTGGTAGATGCGCTTCAAGCCAGCAGATGGAAACACTTCTGCTTCGCATTAATTTGTATTTACATATTTGCGAGATTTCAAAAATTAGCTCAAAAATCGAAATGAAAATGGATGGAAACACAGCTACTGTCTCTCTCACTGTCTCTCTCTCTCTCACTCACTCTCTCACTCTCTCTCTCATTCACTCTCACTCACTCTCTCTCTCACTGTCTCACTCACTGTCTCACTCACTCTTTCTCATTCAATCTCTCATTCACTCTCTCACTCTCACTCATTCTTTCTCACTCTCACTCTCTCCTGAACTTACGCTCGTTGGCAGAAGTGGCGGTGTCGAAGTGGATTGGGTTTTTTGACACCAGCTCTACCCCGAGAGGCTGTTGGCGGTCCCTGTACAAGTCCCCATTGAGAAACGGATGGGCGACCTTCAGTGGAGGATTGTGCATTGGGCCATAGCTACAAACAGGTATCTGACACACCTTAATCCTGACATTAGTGTTTCATGTCCTTATTGTTCCCAAGAAGAAACATTGTATCATATATTTATTGAATGCTTAAGACTGAATCCTCTACTTGTTCTTTTGGATCATCTGTTTGGTGGTTTGGGTGTACAGTTCTCTAACCAAATTTTTATCTATGGTCCACGGTACAGTGCAAAGAAAAAACAGTTTCACACTCTCTTAAATTTCATTTCTGGTACTGCAAAATTGGCAATATGGATATCAAGAAAGAACAAAATCAATCAGCAACAAACAGATGATGCTCGTGTTTTATTTGAAAGACTGGTAATTGCTCGAGTCCGTGTGGAATTTGAGTATTTTAAGTTGACAAAAAACATGGATATCTTTGTTAATAAGTGGGGTATTAATGATGTTTTGTGTTCAGTGGATGACTCATCGTTAGTATTTACTTTTTGATTTTTTAACTTTCACCATGTTTTGTTTGTATTGAATGTTGGAGTGTGAAATAAAAGACTTTTAAAACTCAAACTCTTTCTCACTCTCTCACTCACTCTCTCTCACTCACTCTCACTCTCTCACACACACTTGTTCACATTTACACTCTCTCTGGCTCTCACTCTCTCACTCACACTCTCACACTCTTTCTCTGGCTCTCACAGTCACTCTCTCACTCACACTCTCTCTCTCTCACTAACTCTCACTCTCTCTCACTAACTCTCACTCTCTCACTCACACCCTCTCTCACACTCACTCTCTCTCTCACTCTCTCTCTCACTCACTCTCTCACTCACACTCTCTCTCACTCACTCTATCACTCTCTCTCACTCACACTCTCTCACTCACTCTCTTTCTCACTCCACTCACTCTCACTGTCTCTCACTGTCTCTCTCTCACTTACTCTTTCTCACTCTTTCTCACACTCCCACTCTCTCTCACTCACTCTCACTCACTCTCACTCACTCTTTCTCACTCACTCTCTCACTCTCTCTCACTCACACACACTCTCTCACTCACACTCTCTCACTGTCTCTCACACTCTCACTCACTCACACTCTCACTGTCTCTCACTCTCTCACTGTCTCTCACACTCTCACTCTCTCTCACTCACTCTCACTCACTCTCACTCACTCTTTCTCACTCACTCTCTCACTCTCTCTCACTCACACACACACACTCTCTCACTCACACTCTCTCACTGTCTCTCACACTCTCACTCACTCACACTCTCACTGTCTCTCTGTCTCTCACTCTCTCACTCACTCTCTCTCACTCACTCTCACTTTCTCTCACTCACAATCACTCTCTCTCTCACTCACTCTCTCACACTCTCTCACTGTCTCACTCTCTCTCACTCATTCTCACTCACTCTCTCACTGTCTCTCTCTCACTCGTTTACTCTCTCACTCTCTTTCTCACTTTCTCTCTCACTCACTCTCGCTGTCTCTCACTGTCTCTCTCTCACTCTCTCACTTACTCTCTCTCACTCTGTCTCTCTCACTCACTCTCTCACTCACTCACACTCACTCTCTCATTCTTTCTCACTCACTCTCTCACTGTCTCACTCTCTCTCACACACTCTCTCTCACTCACTCTCTCACGGTCTCTCTCTCACTCATTTACTCTCTCACTCTCTTTCTCACTCTCTCACTCACTCTCACTCTCTCTCTCACTGTCTCTCTCTCACTCTCACTTACTCTCTCTCACTCTTTCTCACTCACTCTCCCACTCTCTCACTCTCTTTGAATCTTTCTCACTCTCATTCACTCTTTCTCACTCACTCTCTCTCTCTCACTGTCTCTCTCTCACTCTCTCTGTCTCTCTCACGCTCTCTCACTCACTCTCTCTCACTCACTGTCTCACTCACTCTCTCACTCACTGTCTCACTCACTCTTTCTCATTCAATCTCTTTCTCTCACTCACTCTCTCACTCACTTTCACTCACTCTCTCACTCACTCACACACACTCTCACTGTCTCTCACTCACACTCTCTCACTCATTCACTCTCTCTCTCACTGTCTCACTCACTGTCTCACTCACTCTTTCTCATTCACTCTCTCACTCTCACTCACTCTCTCTCACTCTCTCACTCTCTCTCACTCTCACTCACTTACTTTCTCTCACTCACTCTCACTGTCTCACACACACTTGTTCACACTCATGCCTGTTACCCACTGCCCCCTTTGTCGAGCGGCCGAAGCGGCCGGTTTACATAAAAAGTCTATGGATGGCAAATCTAAACGGTGAGAAAAAAGGCAAACCTTTCAGTGCAGCCTCTGCTTCTGACCAAACAAGTAATTTAGCTGCGCAGCTGCAATTTGCTCAACCAAACTTCTGAAAACCACGGCCCCAAAAAAACTGTCTCTGTTGCCCGTCCTTGGCTAGCTTTGAGACCACTTCAGCAGCCGCCCCTACGTTTACGATTTCATCTACTGGAGGAGATTCTGAAATGAAGATGGGCATTTTGGACCAGGTTTTTAAAATCGATTGCACGTCATCGCTGGGCTTTTTTTTTTTAAGACTTGGACATTTGATGCTGTAGTTGTGGGAGTTTTCTCTTATGGAACTCCTTTGCTGGTGACGAAATANTTAAGACTTGGACATCTGAGGCTGTACTTGTGGGAGTTTTCTCTTATGGAACTCCTTTGCTGGTGACGAAATATAGCTCTAGACTTTAATCATACTAAATAAAGATGATCTAAAAAAGCTAAGTTTGGTCCTCTGGACATTCAAAAAACAAAACAAAGCAAAAAAATTGTAGAAACGTTTCGTCGTTTCGTGTGAGCGGGTGCTATTTATAAGACTGAGCTGAATACAGCAGCTCAGACTGAGGAAGTCTTTCAGACGAAAGACAAAACGTTTCTACAATTTTTTTGCTTTGTTTTGTTTTGTTTTTTGAATGTCCAGAGGACCAGACTTAGATTTTTTAGATTTTTCTACCTGGATTATTGAGCATGCATCAGGGTAAATAAAGAAGAGTTTGCGGAAGTAGAAACACACAGAGGGACGAGCCTCTGTGTGTTTCTTCCAAATCTAACAAGATAAACACCTAAAAACAAATATTTGTTTGTAGAAAAATATAGTAAAGGTGCGTCTCAGTTTATCTTTTCCTTAATAAATGCACTTTGACGATGTGGTGCAATGAAATGAAGCTGAATCGGTTGCTCCAGGCAGACGATGGTGGCAGGCTATGGCAAGCCGATTGTGTCATTAAATTCAAAGCATTCTGCTCCTCAGATATTATATAGTGTTAACTTATTATTTTTATGTATGGATGTTACTTCTGTTATGACTTGGCGCTATATAAATAAACTGAGTTGAATTGGATTTAATAGCCACTTGTACCAATTACATGATACAACGGCATGCCATACTACTTTGCTACCATCTAGCGTCTGAAAATGGTAGTGCTCAATATTTTCAGTCAGAATGAATGAAAACGGTCATATCTCTGTCAAAAATCGGTTTATAAATACAGGTATGGGGAAAAATCCATAAATATGTCGCTTTGGCGTATAAGTTCTGCCGCCTTTCATTTTATTTTATTTTTTTTCTCTCTTATTGTATTGTATTGTTTTGTTGTTTTAATCATAAAATTAATGAATGAATACATGTAAATCAAATCAAATCAAAAGTTGCAGGGCATGTAAATTATGAAAATAAAAATAATGCAACCTATGCAGCAAAAAATACAGTAATGTTTTGTTGAGCGTTACGTTCAGCTACGACAGCTTAATATCACTAAAAATGGCAGATTTACAGTAATTTTCCGGTTTTGCTTAGGTGGCCATCTTGTATTTTTAGATTTGATTAAGAATGTGTTGTGCATCGCTGTCAGGTACCACCACACCAAACTTCAGTTCAATATCTTTTAAAATAGCCGAGTTATCCTATTTTTTCCCTTTGAGCTAAGGCGGCCATCTTGGATTTTTGATTTGCAATTAGAGTCTATTAGAGATCATTCTCCGCTACGAATACACCAAATTTCAGCTGAACAGCACTAAAAACCTCTGACTTACATCCATTTGAAATTAGCTTTGGCGGCCATCTTGCATTTTTAGATGTGAATTCAGAATGCGTTGTGCATCGCTGTCAGGTACCGCCACACCAAACTTCAACTCAATATATTTTAAAATAGCAGATGTATATTTTCTCTTAGGAATGTATAACAACTAGCTCACAGCTACAAGCGTACTAAATTACAGCTCAATATCTCAAAGAATGGCTGCGTTATGGTCAATTTAGAGTTTTCTGAGGTAGCTGTGGCAGCCATCTTGAATCAAAATGGCTCCAAAAGTTAATCAGTGTTTTGTTCAGGGACGTCTCTACTCTAGGTCACGTGACCTCACTGTGGCAGTTCTGTCAAGTGTTTTTCAATGAGGAAAAATGGCGTCTTCGTTCACAAATTACATCACCATGGTAACTCGACATTCCAATAAAAGTAATGGCACACATCACGGCGAGCCGGTTGTTTTGATCTTCGTGGGGGTACACGTTGCCGTTCAGGCTGCATTCACGTTGACAGAAAAGCACGACCTTTCTCAGGCGGAAAAACAACAAGCGCTGCCTTCAGGGAGTCCCGAACGACGACAGAACTGGTTTAGTGAAAAACAAACACGGTCCAAGGCTTGAGCTGGTAGTTGAACTCTGTAACCCGTTGAACGAAGCAGCTAATCATTGACTTCTTCTGTACTCTAACTTGACTTTGAAGGACGCGACACCTTTGAAGAACGTTTTTCTTCCAGGACTTTAAACTCAGTTCAGAAGAGCAGAGTTGATTTAGTGTATAAACGAGATTGTTAAGGTATTTCACACCCACCACTTTCTTCACTAATTACTGGGTTGGTAATGTGCACCATGTTCCTCCTACTATATTATTACAGGCCTGTTGTTCTAACTTTTCTAACTACACACATTATTTTACAACTTTTATACACAATAACTAAATACACTTGGGCTAGAATTGCTATTGGAG